>JAYRBW010022206.1:0-12627 GCA_036023295.1 Invenusta paracnida
TTTTAAAACAAATACAATATAAGCTCTTACGTAGGTAAATAGTAGTATTGAACTGCATGCAGAATTTAAAAGAGTGAGCACTCTTTGTATAATTACTCTATGCTCGTATTGGTCAAACAATTATTATTTAAGATTTTTGTTTTAATGATGAAAAATACGATCAGTTTGATATTTTAGTTACAAGCATACACTGTTAATACTTTATATCATTTCATTCTTATGTTCCCATATACATGACAATTTATATCTTTATTGATGTATGTTATGTGAAAAGTTATATTGATTTATGCTACTGTTCGTCCGTTCTAGATATTTGTTTGAGAGAATTGATTGATTTATTAGTATGAATTTAGTTTTGTGAGTCGAATTGATTATTATCTATTGCTGAAATGAAGTTTTTGTGATCATTTTTGGAGTTATCAATTCTGGTGTGATGTTTTGTAATTTGCTTGATTGCGTTTTTTGAATTTGATTTGAATTTGGATTTGAAATCTCCATGGATGAAAGGATGAGAATAATAAGTTGGGAGAATATAAGTTGTCGGAAGCTGGAGTGAGTTGGTCGGGCGCCAACTGAAAATGTGATTCGAAGTATTCTGGAAGGATTGAATTGGACCTCAATGATAAAAGTCGATGACAAATATATTTTGTGTGTATGAATTGTCATTAAATACTAACCAAATATTGAGGTAAATTCTGTCAAAAGATTAAAGCCTGATAGCTAATGAGTAATTTGTAATTGATAATTATAATCGAATACACGTTTCCTAATAATTATTCCCTAGTTCTCATTGTATTATTATTGTTTGTTAATTGTAAATACTTTAATCAAACTGATTATTAAAGAAATTAATGTTCATGTTATCAAATGAATAAATATTCAGATGCTATATTAAAAATATATGTTTTCATGTGACACTTCAGGATGTCACAATATTGTTAAACTAATTTTACATATATATGCCAACAATTAAATCTAATTTGAGGCGTAGGTTTGATTATTCCATATCAAATCCATAATATGATAACTCATTTTAATGAGTACTTATTGTCTTTTTAACGAATATTTGTAATTAAAGTGTCAACTACGTCACATTATGACAATTTGACGCTTTTAGAAATGCGTCCACATGTATAATATACATTGTTAACATTATGTAAATGATTTTCTATGTTTTGTATAAGCATACTTGGATCATCTCTGAACAAAGATTACTTGATATGTATATGAATATGTATATATTATGTATATTTAATACATTACACATATATAGATCTTTATCTTTTTTGCTAGATTTTTAAAGATTTATTTAATTAAGTTGTGACTTTTCAATCTGCAACTATTACAATGAACTAATTTTATTTTTTCATTTCATGCATGTATTGAAATAATGAACAGATTTTAGTAATTTTTATTTTAAATATAATTTATTGGGTCTTACAGAGTAAATTTTAATATTTTATAAGTACATACTTTTTTTAAACAATCAAAAAAACCATTTTTAAATTAATTGACTTTTAAACGGTAACCGACTTAATCTCTGCAGAGCCCCTCAGTTGCAATATTTAACACTTTGAAGTGACTTCAAATGTTTCTATACCGTATATTTTTTCACAGAAGGAATAATTAACCTGCGGCATTAACCATTATGCTGCAGTTTAGCAGCTGTGGTATAACTCAGTGTTTCACAATTGAGACTTAGTAAATTTGCAGCTATTTCACAACTATAACATTTGAACCGTATAGTAAAAATTATATAGGATTTTTTATCACGGAACGCTAGACATCACCTACAATAGGTTTAACGCCTGTTTTCACGTACAGGAGTTTTTGAATATTATAACCAAATTTTTGGATACTCCTCCGCAAAAAGTTGGTACAATGGATCGATAATGCACTGAAACAGAGTAACCATCTATTTTTCAATTGATTGGTTATAAATCATAAAATACACTTTAAAGTTACTTAAAACAACTACAAAATGTGCAAATTTACATCAGGAATCAAGAGTATTGTATTTTTATATAATGTAATTAACCTCTTACTAGTCTTAAATGAATCAAACCTGTTAAACGTTTTCATTATCGGAATACTCTTTCATGGATTTCCTTTACTTGCTGAGTTTAGCTTTTCTCAGTGGTACTTATTAGATACACGAACATGTTATTAAGTATTTGAATACAAAAATGCAGATTCAATTAACTTTACTAGAAATAATTAATTGAAAATTTCTTACATAAATCTGATCATACAGAGAAAATAACAGATATAACAAAAATCACCCCTTAATATAATAAAAAAGTGAATTCAAATAAACTGTACTGCATAATGCACGAAAGAAAAAAGGTCAAATAAAATAAGAAATATGCCTGCACATCCCCCATAATATCTTATTTATTTCAATAGAAGAATTAATCTCACATAAGGAATGTCTCAGGAAAAATACTAACAAGGGAAAGATGACCATATGTCTAATCCATGCTATTTTGGTTCGTGTACATGCAGCAATGTCGCGGAGAGAGGGAAGGGGGGGGGGTGGGGGTGCAAATAAAATGATTCTTGTATATTGTCGCTAACATGTCACTATTAATCCATATTAATCTTGTCGGAAGGGAGTTCAAGAAGAATATCGAAACACCATCTGTAGAGAAAGGTATACTCATTTGTATAGAGTACATTGACTACCTAGTCTTATTGAATTTTGAGTAAAGAATTTTAGACTTTCTATAATATCTTTGAAGGAATACATTGACTATTTTCAGAATAAACGATCAGTCGTCACCCTAATAGGAGATAGAGAACTAAATATGTATTCTATATTTTTGGAGAAAATAGAAATATCTGAACAGTAGAGTATGACAGTGTTATGTAAACATAATACAATTTCTAATTTAACGTTATATATTTTCCTGTATTTTTAATACTAACGACCTGTTGCAACTTAAAATGCAATAACATTATAAATGTATCTTTGAATATCAACATCTATTCATATCAATCAATTAATTCATTTTCTGTGTGCATTGAAATATTAAATATTCATTCCATTATCATCAATCATTATAGATTTGCGCAATGTACAGTGTGATTTATATACATTTTTGATTTATTTTTAGTTTACTATATGTCCTACACAGATTTAGTTTAGTTTAATTCCGTATTGGTGATACAACTATCGATAAAGATATATGTTAAAAAGTTATATACATTTTTGCCGTTAACTTATATCTAAGATTGCAACCGGAAATGTCGCAAAACATGTTAGATTTTTCAATTTATGTTCTGTTTATAAATCATAAAAGTGTGCAAAGGTATAAGGGTTTTAGATTCTATTAATTTAATATTATAGATTGAATGAATGGTGTAAAATAACATTGTCCATAGGTAATACCAAGCTTCTTTACCATGGAATTAATTAAGTGAACAAATATTGCAAATGTAAATTATAAGTAAGTTATGATAAGTTATTAAAATTGTATATATATTTTATCAATATAATAACTTATCGGCTAATCCGGTTGAAAATGAATCTCTTACTATCTGTAGGCATATAGGTAGGAATTAATTCAATTAACCCAATGACTCCTGTTATATTAGCTATTTAAAAATATAATCAATAACACACTTTTCAAATCTAACTCCCTTCATGACTTGTGTGCAATGGCATTCGAATGATATCAAATTCAGTCATAAATAATTCGACAAAAATGGAGTTTATAATTGAAGTCAATTATTTATTTATATTACTAAAATAAATTCCAGTTTGTTAATTCAAACTTTATTTATACCATTATACTATTTAAGTTTTCAAGTGTTCATATAATGTGAACTATAGTATTTAATTAAGATCATCTATTTTTTAATGCTTTCAAAAAGTTAAATTACATTAAAAATCAAGTATAAGATAATAGCACATATTTAGAAAATATACCTTTCTAGCATAAGCGTATAAGTTTTATATATATTTAATTAATAATTATTTTTATCTTTAAAATATTTTTAAATGTCATATATTGAAACAATTTAATAATCAATTAGACTATTATTTGTTGGTTTTGCATTTTATTATAAGTTGGTGTTATATTGATTGTACTTTTTTTGCATTTAAAAACTTACATTTTTAACAAAGTAAGTTTACTTACTCGTGTTACTCACAATTGTAGCATACTTGTTATATAATTGTTGCAAAATGGTACCGTTATAATATTATTTCATTAATTAAAAAATATATAATAAATAACAGTGCATCTACATTTTAGTCCTACATTTATATATATATATATATATATTGTCGTGATTGCCACGTATTAAATTAAATTAATTAAAAATTATTTTCTTTATTTCAATTTAATACACAGATAAGATTTGGGCTTTAAATTTAAACAATTGATACATATTAATTACGTACTTTAAACATGATGCTCTTTATTAGCCAAGAAATATTTAAATATCCTTTAGAAATGTTAAGAAAATACCTATAATGTACGAAATACTAACTAAATGAATAGATATCGGTGTATTGTTTTTGATATGCAAACCATATTGATTTATTTCTAGATTAATTGACAAACAATTGGATTCAGAAACAAACATGGATTCTAATTTTATCGATGTAATTTTTACATTAGACGAATTACATATTGGTACATAAAACATATTAATACATTTTCTGTTTACGCAAATTGTAAGATTCTGCTTGACTAAATATACCTACTAATATATAGTAGGTATATATACATAATAGGTAGATACATATATGCTTAACCTTTCAATATTTTACCTTAAATAAATATTAAATCCCAGTTTGATGAGTATCAACTGCTTTACCATTTGTTGTTAAAAAACATTCACATATTGTAAAACATTCGGTTATACATGTTCATCGTACTCTGTGATTTATAAGGATATATCTTTCTAATCTGTTAAGATTATTTCAGAAGATAATTACAATTAGAAATTTGTTCAATACGTACTTTTATCTGATCTCAAAATTTTATTTCTAGAAGAATATTCTTAATTTTATAATGCTGACTTGGATTTAAAGGGTTAATGGTTAAAACACATAAATTAAATTATCTATTAAGGCATTCTTGTACTAAAAATCTTATTATCAGGGTAATATGTAGTTTCTATTTTTCTAATTACTTTTTTAATCGTTGAGTGATACATAATTGTTAATTTATTATGAAATATTAAAATATGAGTCGATTTTACATAAGCACATGTTGTAATAAATGTAAATTATTATAATTTCATTTTCTGTTTGGCTTTTTATTTTCCATACATTTTGGAATATGTATTGCTACGGCATTGTAGTACCTATGTATGTAATTAAGAAACACGTATACAATGTGCTCGTATAACACAGATATTCTGTAAGTTAAAAACATATTTGGAAACAAATATTTACTTGAAGATCTTTCTTTGTATTTTTTTATTGAACATTTTATTTCTCATTTTATTAATAAAATAGTTAAGCATGTTTTTGTATTATTTGGCATTAGTTATACTTATGTGTCGTATGATTCATGAATAATAGTGACTACAATAGTAAAATCCTTAATTTTGACATGAAAAATATGTTGTGTAAGTATATTACTTACATACTCACAGGCTAGTTAGGTAGACATATCAATAACATTTAAAATATTAACTTTCTAAGATTATTTTATAATAATACATTTTTATATGATATCATATTTGTTTAAATATGTATTTTTTTAAATTATAATATATTAAAAACTATAAATAAAAAATAAATATTAAAAATAATTCAGGTATATATTTTAAACGTGGAATATGATTAATATTATAATTCTTAGGTGGGCAAAAGATATAATTAATTATCATGACTACAAAAGTGGTAATTTAATTGGTCTACATATTAAATAAATAATTATTTTTAACAAGTTTTTTTTAATAACAAGCATTTGTATATTAATACTACTCCAAAATGATATTGCATGATACGGTCTTTTCCACTCTTCTTTATAAATACATACATGATTTTGAGGTTATAGGCAGAGATTTCATGCATAAATTGATGTTAATGACAATATTTAATATTTTATCAAGACTAAAGAGAGTACACATGCGTTACTGTGTTTAAATATAAATTTGAATGCAATATATAGTGTCTATATTTAGCCCGTATTTTTATTTTTATTCGGTATTTTTAATTTTATTAGGTATTGTAATACCAGGAACTGATAAATAATAAATAATACATAATATTAAATCAAATATGGAAGTAATATATGTGCGTTAATTGAAGTTTATTTTGAGAATCATACTAAATGTTTATATTAACTGATAATTATTTATGATTAAAAATTGAAATGTAGCATACTATGAGTGTATTTTAATTTATAAAACTTAATATTATATAACATTTTATGGACAACATTCGTTGGCAACGCATTAATATATTTAAAGTCGTTTGATCTGTAACAAAAAAGTTAAATGTGTCACCTCAGCTCAAATTGTATTATCTTGATGCTTATTTTGTGATTACATACGTTAATTTATAATTTATAATTTGTTAGATTATTTTTTATATTGATTTTTGATTATATTGAATAGAGGAAGCAATTTTCAGTGGCCTGGTCAACCTTTTTTGACGAAAATTATAAAAAAGCAAAAATTAAAGTATTATGAACAAAAATCGATTATCTTTCAAATTATATATATATTAGGTAATACATATGCATGCAATCTATAATATATGTATAAAACCAAATAGATAAAATATACAAATAGTACTATACCCGCAGAAAAGTGTACATGAACCTAATATGTACATATGCGCTAGATCAGTGATTATGTTTTATTGTACAGGTTACTTTTGAAATGGGACACTTGCCAAAATCAGACAGTCGGGACGTGTTCAGATATTTCTACAACATTATTAAGAACATTTTCACATGAAAGCCTATCAGTTCAGTCTTTGTGAATGTTAAAAAAAATGCAAATGATTTATTCTCGTGTGGACATAGCTTAAAACAAATATGTTTTCAGATATTTCATGGTATTGAACGATCCTTCACTTTCGGCGTTTATTAAAGACAAGACCAGAAGAAGCTTCAATGAGTAATCACTTCAACCATAAGATCATGTTGATTATTAGATAACTTTAGAATAAACTGTTTTACGTCAGTTGCTTTGTCTTGTTAGAAGCTTGAGATCAGGTTGTTATTCCAATTGAATTGAAGCTGGTAGTTTGATGGAGGTTGCTTGTTCCGATTAAATTGAAGCTGGTAGTTTGATGGAGCTTGTTCCGATTAAATTGAAGCTGGTAGTTTGATGGAGGTTGCTTGTTCCGATTAAATTGAAGCTGGTAGTTTGATGGAGGTTGCTTGTTCCAATTAAATTGAAGCTGGTAGTTTGATGGAGGTTGCTTGTTATTCCGACTGAATTGAAGCTGGTAGTTTGATAGAGGTTGCTTTTTATTCCGACTGAATTGAAGTTGGTAGTTTGATAGAGGTTGCTTGTTATTCCGACTGAATTGAAGCTGGTAGTTTGATGGAGGTTGCTTGTTATTCCGACTGAATTGAAGCTGGTAGTTTGATGGAGGTTGCTTGTTTTGACAGAATTGAAGCTGGTAGTTTTATGGAGATTGCTTGTTCCGACTGAATTGAAGCTAAAGAATTATATGATTGCTAAAATCTTATTCTTTAAATCACCTTTGATAAGTTTCTTAACTTGTATTTGAATTTAAGTATCGCGTGAAATTTTTTAATGTTGTAAGATAACTACATTTATAATAAACAAGAGCTGACTACTGTTACGTTTGAAATTACTAAAATATTACATCTCTTTCTAACGTTGAAATAAGTAATCGATAACATTTAAAAATAGCAGGATGTGTTTATTTAAGTCCTTCTTTGTTTTTTGAAGTAGTTTCTTAAATATTGCAATATTTTACAAAAAATAAACAAAAGTTATATAATTATTGGTCATTAACGTAAATTATAAATCAATATTAAACAATATTATTTTTGGACCATATATGTATATTGAATATTTAAAGTTTATTTAGTTTATTGTTTCTTAATAATATGATGATGAGAAAATGTTTATTTGATCATTTGATTGATACTTATGATAAAAGGGTTAATTAAATGAGATTATTCATTAGAGTTTAAATATAGTAATATTTTAAAGTATGAAAACATGAATTACAAATTATGCGATATCAAATTTTAAATTCGGGACGATTTTATTATTTCTTAGTTAAATATAAGTCACCAGTGTTATGTTGTTCCAGAATATAATGCAGTATCTAAACATTTTAATTACGACGTTTAGACGATGGTATATTTTTAACATTTACTTGTGAAAAAAAACTGTTCAGAATTTTTAAATATTACACTAATGCACATGCTGTATTTCAGTTTCCTGTTATCATAATATATCTAAATGCATATCCTAGAGTAATATTGACATTTATTAAGTTAATACAATTATAATAAGAAAACTCATTTGGATACTGCATGATTTTAATTAAAACCATCAACATCTGACAGCTTCAGTTATCAAACTAATTAAATATACTTCTAACAAATTTCATTATAAATATTATTATAAAATATTACCATAATATCTGTATGAATACAATCAAAGTGGGATAGTGGGAAACAAAATAATTAACAAACGATAAATACATTAAAAAAGAAGAAATTTCAAATAGGTAAAAAAAGAAGAAACTTCAAAGTGGGAGAAAAAAAGAAAAACTTCAAAAAGAAAGTAAAAATATTTTTTTAACTCTATTTTTGGAGAGAAAAGAAAGTTTGTTCCAAACAGTCGTTGCTGAAAATAAAAAAAGCTCCACCGGAGTAGGTCGAAATTGAAATCATTGAATTTGGGAGCCACAGGACAATATTTTGGGGCTTATTAGCTCTTGTCAGCTTGGCTAACACCATTTTATAAAAATGTCATTATTATTTTAATTATAAATAAAGACTTTTTCTCATTATAAAGTTATTAATCGAGATTTAGTAATCACAGATTATTAAATAAACTTTTATTTTACACTTTAATTTGAGTAATATATAAAATTAATTATTTAACTTAAGAAAAAAAAATATGCACTATATATAAATAATTTTTGTCAAATTAGTCATCTTGAGTGGTAAATATACAAAACAAAATAACACAAAACAATACAAATTAAAATATGTTTTTGGATTAGCTGGATTTCTTGTAATATTCAGAGCATTTGTTATTTTATTCATAAAATGGAATTACTTGTATTGAAAATTCTGAGCAGATGTTATGTGGGGGAATCGATCTAACTTGTCTTTGTTGAAGTACCTCTTATTTAAAATGACACAATATAATTTAAACGGATTTACTTAAAATGACGCGCATAAAATACATTTAAATATCCTATATGGAATAAAAGTACATTTATCTTTAAATGATATTATTATGACGTTATGAGGAAAATTTCTGTTAATATTTAATATAAACGTTTTTAAAATATTAAACAAATTAGGTGAGAAAATAGAAAGTAACACATTAGTCTTTGTGTAAAAAATATTATTAATTAACATTAAAATTTCTCAGCAACACTATTTTAATTTTGTAAATTAAATATATAAATACACTGTTTATATTGTGACAAATATGTCCTTAATATATATAACTAAAGCTATATTATACGATACAATAAATATTACTGTATTTTGTTTATGTTAACAACTTTGTGTCAAGGAACAATATTTTCATTTAACAATTATATTTACTTATTTTAATTGTTGACAACTTGTTTATTAGCCAGTTTATTTTATTAGTATGCAGTAACAATTTAAACTTGTTTTAAAAAAAAAATTATTGTATTAATGCATGATGATCAACATAATATTAAAGAATAGCTTGAAATATATCAGTTAAAATCAATCTTGAGAAGTTATACAGTTATAATATTTTTTAGTAATATTGTGTTAGGAATCACAACCAACCTCACAAAATCCTATGTATATTTGATGAATACATAACATATATTTGGTTTAAAGCTAAAAGTAAAACGTATACAATTTAAATTCTTTGAATAATTACATTTTAAAGTCTAGAAAAATATTTCTTCGGTTTATAAAATGTTTTGTTTATAGTTTATAAACACCTGTTTTTTATAATTTGTTTTACATTATTAGTCATATTATTTTATGGTAACCAAAAGGGTTAAGTAAATCAGCGAAAGAGCTAGACGTGTATAGAGGGTTCGACGTGTAAATGTAAAGCTCAACATGCAAATGTATAGAGCTCGACATGCAAAGGATAGAGCTCGACATGTAAAGGTAGAGCTCGACATGCAAAGGATAGAGTTCGACATGCAAAGGATAGAGCTCGACATGTAAAGATAGAGCTCGACATGTAAATATCGAGCTCGACATGTAAAGATAGAGCTCGACATGTAAAGCTAGAACTCGACAAGTAAAAGTAGAGCTCGACGTTGTAAAGTAGAGCTCGAAATGTAAAGATAGAGCTCGACATGTAAAGCTAGAACTCGACAAGTAAAAGTAGAGCTCGACGTTGTAAAGTAAAACTCGGCTTATAAAGGTAAAGTTTTGCGTGTAAAAGTACAGCTCTACCTTTACACCTCAAGTTTAACCTTTCTCTTACTTAACCATTTCGGCCGATATATATATATAAATATTTAGTTCGACATGTAAAGATAGAGTCGATATCAACCTTTACAATATGACGAGCTTTACATTTACTTCTCGGCTCTATTTTTTCTCGTTAAGCTTTACCTTTACACGTCGAGCACTACATTTACTTGTCGAGCTTTATTTTTATACGTCTGAGTCTACCTTTTGTTTACTTTCGAGGTCTTTTAAATATATATTTTAAAATTCATAACTTTTAATCCTGTACAATGTAATATTTGTCTACAAAAAAATATTTACTTAAAATTAACAAATTTCCGTTCTATTGCTGGCTACTTCTTAGAGTCATTTTCTGCAAATAAGGATATTCTGATAATATTCTAATATTATGATTAGCGTTTTTAGATAGTTTGTTGAGTGCAGGTACAATAACAAACACACTATAAAAAACACAATAACAAACACTAATTAAATAAATATAAATATTTAGAATAAGAAACTTAAATACAACATAATCCTGTTTTAATTAAGAAAGAAAAAAGATTTAACCGAATTCTTACTTTTACATAGCTCATATTTTACTGTAAGATAATAATATAAATTGATAAATATGTTGTTTTAATGTATCGTAGCAGTGTGTTACAAATGGTTTTATAGGTAGGCATGGTTCGCTAAATAGCTAAATAGCTACAAACAACGAAATGAAGGTAATCAATTTATAAGACTCATATTTGTCCCTTTGGGAACGGATATGCTTGCAATGTTGTCAATATCACTGAATCAACTTTATATGAGATTATATATGTATATTATTATTCATTTCCATTATTTTCTAATTGAAACGAATATGTATTTATAATAAAAAAACATTATTAACGAGAAAAAATATACTTATGAGCTCTGTTTAAAATCAATAAAAACATTAATGTTCAGCTAAACGTAAAATAAAATTACTGCGGCATTAATAATTTTCTACGATAAATAATTACACAGTATAAGTTAATTTTCGATCAATAAACATATTAGTATATCCCTATTAAAGGAAACGTTTAATATATGATTTTTTTTAATTTAAACTCTATTCTAAACCAATTGTCACACAGGACGTACATCACTTATACTTCACAATATCTAGTTTGCAAACGGAAACAAGGAATAAATATAAAACTATTTTTTATAAATGAAACAAATTATAATTTACAGAGAACATATTTATTAGCCTTCATCTCTGCTTTTATTACTGTTGATGGTAGAGCATATTATTTTATTAGACCCGGGTTTCCTTGATCTCTTCTTTTATTGTGGTTGGCAGCAGAGTTTAATTATTTCTCAAAGAATATTCCAAAATGTAAGAAAACCGCAGACGATGAATGACCGAAATAAACTCAAGAATTGGGGGAACAAATTCAATTGCCGAGCTTCTAAAAATTGGTCAAAATGTCCATATGAAAAATTCAAGGATAAAAAATAAAATACAACTTCTTATTCAAATTTAATTACAGTGCTGTTCATTATGTTCTATGGCTGCTATATTAATTAAGATTTTCTCTTGTAAGATCAACTGAATCTCTCAATTATGAATCGCTCTTCTATTGGTATTCTTAGGAAAATGAGCAGTATTTTAAAATTAAAAGAGTGTTTTAATGATTAAATTAATTTTAAGATATCGATCGCCATGGAAGCAACTTTTTTAAATTGATTAACTTAATTTAGAAGTTTTTAAACTTACTTTAACGTTAGAGATTTTGTACTTTCCGGTTGTAAAATCAAATGAAAATATATTTAAATTACATTAGTAGTAGGAAGGAGCATTTCCAGAACAAAGACCCCCCCCTCCGCCCACGCATTTCGAGCATTTCGAAAACAAAGACCCCCCTCACTCGAGTAAAGTACTTTTTGAATTTCGCGCCAAATTTCAAATTTAAAAGTGCGCGGGATTGTGTGGCGCCAAATTTAAATTATTAATTATTTTTATCTATTTAAACAAAATTCTTTGCGCCAAATTCAAATTTAAAAG
>JAYRBW010022217.1:0-12627 GCA_036023295.1 Invenusta paracnida
ATGCCCTTTTGATAAATTTTATTGTGCCCTTATAATGTTGTGCGTACAAATAAATAAAAGCTGGCTACGTCCCTGATATTTTTAGATTTTTACAAAAATATATAGGTAAAATCATAATGTTGTAGGTATTTACTAAAGTAATCTGAATATTTAAATTGGGTTGTATACCCTTTGACAATTAATCTATTTATATACATACAATAAGTTGACCCCATGTATGAGTTTTGGTTTAATAGGAGCTTATCATTGCTTCTAAACTATATCCTATTCCACTCATTAGCTGCACAGAGAAAAGTCAGGATATCCTAAATGGATATCCAGCATTTTTGTTGCTCTGCCGAATCAGAAGACAAGTAAAATGCACTGGGTTTTACTGCTCTTCCTCCTACTTTAAAAATTAATAAGTGGTGACCTAGCTAAGTTTCCAACTATGCAGAAAAGTAGTAAAATACACTGATTTACTTGTCTTCTGCCTACTTATTATATGTGTAAATAATTGATAATATTACATATAGATATACATATATACAACATAACTCTTGGCATATTAGGTATAGCAATAAAATCTCTAGATTTAGAAAAATAGGTGAAAGATGTACCCTAATTAATTCTATCATAAATTGATCAAATTTTAATACATCTTTAGTTAATTATGTACCTAAGTATATACTATATATTATACATATATATCTTGTGTAAATTAGATATTTAAACCTAGATATTTGCATATCATTAATCATTTTATATTTAGCAACATTTATTTAGCACAATATTATAATTATTATAAAATAATTACCTATGCCTCTAAATAATAACAATAGATTTATAGTTATTCAATTTATATTATATTATAATAGACTTAAGAATTATAAGATATTATGTTTTTCCTTGTCTTCTGCCTACTTTAAAAATTAATAAGAAGTGATCTAGCTAGGTTTCCAACTATGCAAGACAAGTAAAATACACTGATTTACTCAACTTCAGCTTATTTCAAAAATTAATATATATAAATAGCAGTGCCATAGCCAGAAGAGGCACAGACCTTATTATTTTTGTGACTGGGAGCCCCCAAAGCCAAAAAAAGCTTTTGTTTCAATAGTTACCTATTGATTTAGTAAATAAAATGCCTATATAACCCTTGCACTCAGCCTCCTGGACCCTCCCCTGAATGTTGAAGGTGCCTATTTATAATGAACTAATTTTAAATAAGCAACTATTTTAGGTATTAAATCTATTTATTGAATTCAAGTTTGTACATGATAATTTTAGCACCTCTTAATAGCTGAAAAGCTCAAACTTACAATAATAAGTGACTATTATTTTACATTATACGCATTTATTGTATATACATACATATATGTATTTATTTATTAACAATGTAAAATAAATCTCGCACACCATAATATATCTACATATCATCCAACAAATAGTTTTATAATATATATATTATTTATATCAATTATTTCAAGTTATGTTTGAATTTAATTTAAAAAGGTATAGATGAAGCATCGCATCATTAATTATAACTGAATTTTCACTATACACAATAAGTAAAAATTATATTCCAAATAGAATTCTTTGTTACTTAATATGTTTCCTTTATTATGTAAAACCCTATCTTGCAGAAAAAAATTAAGTGATTTATTCATTTAAAAAAAATTAACATTGTAGTTCATGAAATGAATTAATTAATTTTGATCAAATACATGAATAATCAACTGAATCACAAAATATTATTTCTAGCACATTTTTGATTTAGTACATTACTGAAATAATTTATATTTATAAAATATTTTATGATAAAAAATTATTTTTATTAAAATTTAGTTTTTAAATCATTATATACTTAAAATGTAATAATTTATAAAGAATAAAACTATAATAAAAATTAAATATAACTGGGTCATTCCAGCAGGAATCACCTAATCAGTGTGGGGAACATCTTTGGAGTTAGCTAATTTTTACAATATCTAATCCCTGACCTTTAAATAGATCAAAAATAAAATATGTTAATTTCATAATTGATAACAATTATGTTATGTCAATTTTATCAACATAAGATTAGTAAAAGGAAAGTGAAGCAGCCAGTGACAAAATAAAATTTGCAGGATTTCACTTTTCCTGAGAAACCAGATGAGGTGATTGTGGAATTTACCAATGTATTCCCCATTGTACCTGGACCATGTTTTCATGGGCACACTATTGGTCTTAGATTTGACACTGAATTGTTAAAAAAAGCATTCAAATATTTTTAACCTAAGTTATAAAATGTCTGTTAAAACTTTGATTTTGGATCCTTTCTAGATGTCTATAGCATTGAATTTTACCTACATTTTGCTTTAAAATGATATATGTCTCTACTATAGCAAGATTTGTCAATCAAACAGGAATTATACTTGATTAAAAATTAAAATATTTCAATTTTTATGGTTTAACAATTTATATGAATAAAATGGATATCATTTTTGAATTCTACATAGTCAATAATCACAAAGTAAAGAGTTTGGTATGAATATATAGTGTAGTCTTTGAGTAATTTAAAATGTAAATTTGAAATATGCTTGATTTTTATCAATTTTATAAATCACAAAAATGTTTCAAAATGACAAATTTGCTCTTGACGCATAATTTTAGTAATAAATCTTAATCATTTATAATAAAGATATGTTAGTGAATTTTATATCAAATTATAGATACTACTTTCAATCTATAATATTTTGTATGTGAGTATGTCTGGGGTAATCTTTTAAACTGCCCATCCATTCACTGCCACATTTTAACAATTGTTGCATATAGTATCTTCATGTTTATCATGAGAAATATTTCCATTATTACATGTACTGAGTAATCAACAAAATACTAGCAAAAATTGACAACTTTTTGTCATTAATTTGGCAATAGTATTGGCCAGGATCAGACGATATTGAATGCAAATTAGACTAAATATATCTATTTATATAGGGCAAATCATCCATTATAGAGGGTCATCCATTATGTCTAAAACTTTCTTACTAAATGTAATAATTGTACAGCTTGTACCATATTTTTAGATTGTTGATGTGATGCTGAATTAATAGATAACTTGAATGATTCATCACAAAGATGACATTTAAATATTGTAACTTGATTGTGTTTTTCATTTTCTATTTTAGTACTGCAGAGGTGTTTCTTATTTGTAAGGCAATTTGTTGTGTTTGAACTACTACTTGCAGTGTTTGGTTTTTCTAATTTAACATTCTGAAAAAAAACATGAATTAATAAACATTTCTGGTTTACACCCCACTTCTTGGATTACATGTATATATCTATATTTTTGGGCAAGGTATGTGTAAGGTACTCAAAGAAAGGCACTAACATAATATAAAAAATAAACTATACACCCTATACATTTTTTTATAAATAAAATTATTATTGTAATAAAAAATAGTTAATATTTTAAATACACATATATAATGTTGAATTAAACATATTAATTGCAAATAACCATAGTAAACATAAATATAAACAAATATGTGTATATTTTAATAAAAAGTCAATATTATTCAAAACTGGGGGGGGGGGGCAGTACAAATGATTTATGTGATGGCATAAGTAATTAAGGAAAATAATGTTTATTTTTAGAAAAATAATTATTTTTTAATACATTTATATTTTATCTAATAAATGCTAAATAAATATTCATATTTTTATTTCAGTTATCGATTTAACCGACCAAAATGTCACCATAAATGACAACTTTGTGGTGGCAAGATATAAACACTGCTCAAATGCAAAGGGGTACCGCACACTTGTGCCAAAGATTACAAGTAAATACATAAGTATAGTACATTTTCATAGCCGTAGCATTTAGTGTGCCATATTCTTATTTAAACAAATAATTGCTCAATTTAAAAAGTATATCACAACAGGATTTTTAATACATAACCTATATTCTAGTTTTATATTTGAATACATTTATTTAGACCTACAGACAGAGGAGCAAAATGGGAACCAGGTGTAGAAAAGGTCACATGCAGAGTGCCCTGACTGCAAGAGGAGCATTAGATCCAAAAACATGAGCCAGCATCTTAAGTCCCACTAATGGTCTGAGCAGTGCAGGAAGAACTTTTCAGTCATTGCATTCAGGGATAACAAAAATTTTGTAGAATGTCCATTATGTCAGGCATTGGTAAATATTTTTATTAAAATCTATCTTTTTGTTTAGTTAACTATTTTAACCATATTTTTGTGTCATATTTTAGTATGTATAAAATCTAGAATTACTAGACTTACTATACTATCTCAGTATTATAATTTGATATCTTTGTGAACTATTATGAAGCTTTTACATTGTTTATATAGACTAATTTACCCTATATTTATATATTCTTATGATATATTTGTATGGTTTAGAACATTGACAAAATTATTGGAGCGCCCCACAACTGGATTCAATAATGCTTCTAACATATTATGTCTACAAAGATTTGATTGACACAACATTAATTGATAAAAGCAAGCACAGTTTTAAGAAAAATAAATAAGATATTATTGATTTTTTAATTAACATAAAAAAGCTGTCATTTAGGAATAAAAGCAAATTTTAATCAATAAAAAAAGGGATACTACATATATGTATATTTCGATTTAGACTGGAATAAAATGTTATCTATATCGTTTTATGGCCAAAGACATTATAAAATAGATGGAGCCCTTTGAAACTTGGATTTCTATTGTTTTTCTGATTGGTTTTATTTATTATATCTAAATTCTATCTAAAACCAACCAGTAAACCAATAGTAATCGAATAGATATAAAACAGATACAGCTACTTAGTATCAACAGCCAATCAAAATGTTAATTTATTTTAATTCTCTATAAACTGTATATAATGCTGAAATAAAATTCATAGACAATATTACACTGCTTGTGCATTCTCACCATTATAAGTTAAGGTTATGGCCCTGAATCTACTGTTATTTTTAAAAATTGTTACCTGATTATGAGACCATGTAAGGAGGATGCATCCTTGAGAACAAGTTATCCCCAATGACTCGGAGGAGGAGATGGGAGTTGAAAACATTGCAGTAAGTATTGTAAGGTGGCAATTCTTTTTGGAATATAGTGTACTTAGAATATGTGAAATTTATAAAACATCCTGACCATTTTTGAGTTTGCAGTACATTATTGAGTATGTGCTTTTCAATAAAAAAATCTAATAAAGAAATATCAACTGTGGTTTATAGATTACATACATATAATTTTTAAACTTTGATTATTGAGGGTTCGATTCCCTCCCTGGACATTAATATTAAAGGTGAGTCTAGGAACTTGGGATTGTGGCCCTGATGCAAATTGTTCAGAGGCATCTAATTAAAGTTTAAACTATTATTAAATTTATATTTTAATTAGCCAAAAATTGCAAAAATAGTGTTAGCTCGCACAACAAAAGGTGTAATATATTCTATATTGTTAGCTTTATAACATTTTGTATGCAAAATGAGCTAACTGCGCTTTTTGTGTTAGTTACAAGTTACATTGTACATACATTTTCCTGGGTATCTAAATATAAGTATTTACATAAATTAAAAATACAATTATTCTAAGTTTAAATCAACATATGATTGCGTAATAAGTGTGTATAATACAGAACTAAGGCTATTTTCAAACACAACATATGCTTATTGATAGAGCGTCAAGAAATGTCAATATGGATTACCTATTTAAAATGCTTGTGGCAACGTCAATTCAAATCACTGTTGCTGTTTTATGCTACTTTTACTAATGTAAATCTGAATAAACATAGTGAGGTAGGCAATCTTTGAATTTGCACTCTATTCCTGTATAAATTCAAATTTATTATTATAATGTCTATAAGGTTCCGAGTTTGACACATTCAAATATATCAAGCCAGATATATTCACTAACATAGAGATCATAATAAAATAATGAAATAATACTAGAAGATGAATATTAACAAGAAGAAGAATTTACGAAAATGGGTCATATTTGACCTCTTATTTCTCAGGAACTATTATAGCTATGAATTTGAAACTTAGACCAAAAGTAAATTCTTGGAGGCGCTACACACTGATTTTTAAATAGTTAAAAAACATTTGAGTAGTTTTCAAATGGGGGCCGACTGAAAAATGCTTGGTTTTGGCATATCCAATAATACCCACTACATAGGATGCAAGCAACTGTTCTATTTTTAGAACACTGAGCTAACATCCTACTGTCATAGGATTAGATACTATAATTATACATATATCTACATTAATTAATGTATGCTATATTATATATTTTCTGTAAATTTTAATTGTCTGTATTTATTATCATATTTATTAACACCCTGGTTGCATCGAGAGCCACCTTGAAGACCACTTGTAATATCTAGTATAATATCTATGGTTTTTACCATAATAATTTGAAATTAGGAGGACCCTATCGAGACGTAGGCCTCCTTGAAGCTGCAAGAAAAGTATGGGGAACTGACGTCCTATGAAAAGGGGCAACAAATCTACCTCTCAGAACATGCGAAAAAACAACGCGATATCCTTTTGGGATATATTCTTCAATACCACACATCCCAATCTGGTAAAGCCAAGGACCCAAAAGGCCGCGTCGTACAGCAGGTCAAAACCTGTCTGTTACAGCGTTTTAATAAGGTATTTATTTATTCTATTTTAATATTTAAAAAAATACGTTTAACATATCAAATGTTTGTATTTTATATAATCATGAAAATTATTTATTTAAATATGTATGATAAAATGTTAACAGAAATAAATTATTGCTATTTTATTATTGCTATTGCTACTAACTATAAAGATAGATAAACATGTGGACTATATTAAATTAATCATATACAAATGGCGTTGTTTTAGATCAAACATATTTCTTGTCTTAATTTATAGGTCTCTATTATCATCGGACACCCTGCTACAATAGCAGATATGATGGATCCAGACCTATTACTATATTAGGAACTGGATCCGAACCTACAGGCCAGCTCGAAGTTAAAGATCTGTGCAGATTTTGTTTCTCTCGGTATATTTACATTAGCTGTTTGTTTATTACTTTATTTTATATGATTTTTGAGTATTGATGTTAGTAATTATTAGCCTAGTAAAATACTTTCAAAATATTACATTCAAGTGCGTCCAGGAAAGGGGTGTAAACCAGCAAAATTTGCTTATGTATATTTAATATATTGACAAGGTTTCTCAAACAGCGTATACCTATTGCGTTATATGGACCTTTGTTAACTGTAAATTTACAAATGTACCTACTATACGTTTTTTTAAATCAATTTCATCTATTAGGGGATGCGGTGTTATGGAACACGAAACATTTCGCGGGCAGCGACCGAGCCCGCATGTTTTCCTCTGTGAGTGTGGAGCTCATAAGAGAGGCGCAACAAACAATGCAAATCGCCAGGTCTCGGTTTTGGGAAAGATATGAACCTTTCAAAAATTGACAACGTGGAGGAAAAGAGAAGAAAGATGGCCCTCCCAGAAGAAATCAAGGCCATATGGTTGGCCTTTTTAAAGGTGCAGGACACCGATTTTAAAAAGTATGATATTGTTTTTCATTAATCAGTAATTAGAATTATAACATTATTTTATATACCTAATATATTTTCTTAATTGACCAATTTGAGAAATATTACTTAACAAATATTTTAATAATTTAGCTATCTATCATAATGTTTAAAAAATAATAAAACTAATGTTGTAAATTGTTTTACTTCATGGACATTTATTTTATTAGGTATATAATGGTCATGTTTAGTTTAGGTTTTATTCTTGTAAAATGTTTAAATAATAACTGAAATTATTTAGCGCTTGTTAATTATCATAATTAAGTTCTTAAGAATGGACATAATAATAAAACTTCAGTCACCCTATTATATACATATTAGTTCTTTATGCTTGAACAGATTGAATATATATAATAACCTATATCCTTATTACTAGTATTGCAATATGATGATATATGATACATATGATAATATAATACTTTATTACATACAAATACACCTACACACACGCACAGATGATTATATATACATTAGTGTAAATTATGTAAACTAAAACAAATTATAACCTTCTCTAAGTTTTAAGCTACGGGAGATAAAAGAAAAGAAATATATTTTTAAAACGAAACATAACCTCACCCAATGTATTTCAGCATGCGGGATATTGTGTTGCTCTTTTTTGCGGCACTATATCCCATTCGCTTCAAGCCGCTAGAAGACCTCACAATTGAGGCCATTGAAAAGCCTTTCAAAGAATACCCGGATCACATTGTGATCAAAATTTGCGGCTCTCGCCATAAAGGTAATGTTATATTTATAATGATCTGGTTTGGATTCATGCGAACCCGAGTATAGTAATAGAACTATATAAATTTTGATAATGTGATTGTATTCTATACATATATGTATATATCATTTGTAGAATCAATTTTAAAATACGTTTTATAAGTTTAATGACTTTTATATTTTTTACCTTTTTTTATATTTAATTTTAATTTTGTGGAGTAAACTTTAAATAATAATATTTTATCTATTAATTGAATATATTCTTAAATAAATATTTCTTGGAATATTTTTTTAACTTATTTTATAGGAAGCCACAAAACTCAGACGACATACGGGGCGGCGTTGATTCACCTCAGCAAAGATGCCCGGCTACCTGTCGTACTAACATATATTGCCCTGTTGAGGAGGACAACAGGGAGGTCTTCTGGGGGGAGCCAGTCACTTTTTTGCCATGCGGATGGAAAACCGTTGGACAATTTAGGTTCCATAGTTAAAGCGACTAGCAAGAGGGTAAGTTAATAAACTACATATTGTGAAGTTACACTAACATTTTATATGTTTAAAATGAATGCACAAGAAAATTTGTTCAAATACCCTTTTAAAATTTAAGTTTAGTCAGTATTAATCATAGTTAATTTTTTGAAACTGTCTCTATACATATTAAATTTATTATAGTTGTAAATAAAAATTACCTCTATTGATAAAGGTGTGCAAAAGGGACATCCGGGCCACAGATTTTAGAAGGGCCAAAACGACTTTGGGGCTAGCAGCAGGCTTTGATAAAGATCCCCTGAGTCGCGATATGCTTCATTCTACGGCAGTGGCTCAAAGCCATTACATTGTGGCTGAAAGTCGGGTTGCGATTGGTAAGTAGTGTTGTCACTAAAAAAAAATATCTGAACATTTTTCGTAATTATTTGTTTTGTTCTTTCTTGTACAAAGAATTATTTATTTATATACTTAATCATTTGTTTTAATTAGAATACTTCTATCTCATAACCAAGCGCGCGGATGAGATCGACCCAGAGCTGGTCCAGCAGATCATCGCTGAAGAGGGCAATGGGGATGATGAAGATGATGACGACAAGCCACCTGCCGCCTCTACCTCCTCACTTCAGGCACTCACCCACCTGCCGCCTCTACCTCCTCAGGCATTCACCCACCTGCCGCCTCTACCTCCTCAGGCATTCACCCACCTGCCGCCTCTACCTCCTCATGCACTCACCCACCTGTCGCCTCCTCAGCTAGAGCCAATCCAGCCATCGGTACTTGGGTGGCTATCGAATACCAAAGTGACTGGTACCCAGGAAAGGTGGTTGCCCTGAATAAGGGTGTTTTTACTGTTAACTGCTTGGAGACAAGCAGAAAGAGGGGACATTTTAGGTTCCCCAAAAGGCAAGATAAGGTCGATGTAACAATCAATAACATTTTGTCGCCCATTGACCTTACATGTATCAATGGTACAAATTATATTATTTCTATGAGCCAGTATGAGTATCTGGATGACCTCATGGACGCGCTTCTTCGAGCCAGGATCATTGATCGAACAAGTCACAGGGGCCCATTCTTATCCTACAGCGCCTTTTTTTCAATTCACACGATTACCTATGGGGCCTAGCCCTAGTCCTTGTATCCTTCAGGCAATTTTAATTCGTGTCTTAAATTTAATTGTTCCTCCTAACATGTTCCGTTGGGTCCACTTTGATTATTCCATTTTTATTGCTAACATTCATACTCTTCCTGCCTTTATTTCTCTTGTAATTTCTACTCTTTCCTCTGCTGGCTTTTCTAGTTTTATAAGGATACCTATATGCTTGATCCATTCAGAAAATCGACTTTAGTGGGGTCCGCCTCGATTTCTCTTCTTGTTTGTACTCATTGTCTATTATAAATTTGCTTTGCTTTGTGACATACCGTTTAGAGTGTCATTAAATAAAGAATATTATTATTTAGCACCTATATAGCAAATAGCACTTATTTAAATTAAGTTTTAAAAACAAAAAAGAATTGTTCACTCTTGATATAGTACAATATTTTTACAATAGAGATTAGTTTTAAACGCCAAGCTAATCTATGAAAATATCTAAAATCTTTATATCGCCCCACAAACGACTGGGTATAATATAATTATTTTTTAAAGTTAACCATTAATAGTCCATAAGGAAACTATTATAATAATAATAAATAATATGAAATATAAGTAAAAATATATTTTTATAAAAAATATATTTGACAAAATCGATTTTTAGTCTGTCAAAAGGCCGTTTTTCCGCCCTTTGATGTGGTCGTAAATGATCTGATGTGCTCCTATAATATCTTTTCCTGTATGTATGTAACAGATTTCAGTCTATTTAAAAAATAAAGTAGGTTTTTCTAGCAAGATGGATTACAATCACCACGCGGTGCCAGTAAAATACTATAAAAAAAGTAGTGCTCGCGATAGATTAACCCAACAGTAGATAATGTACAACCCTTCCCCCTACCATATATTAAATTTTTTTATGCATAATGGCTCAACCAAATGTTATAAAATTTGGAACCACCGATCAAAATTGTGAGGCGAATCTTTTAGAAAAAACTTTTTTGTTCCGACCTTTCTTTAATCACGTGATCGGCTCTTGAAAATTTCCCGTTTTGAATTTTTTCGAATATATGTATTTCTAAAGAAATTTTTTTTATTAGTCTTTTGAGTAATGCTGTTTATTATTCATGATATGCATATATATCACAATAAATAAATATTGTATACAGTTTTTAATTATTGATTTCTATCTTTGGACCAGCTGTAACAGCCAATGAAAATCGAAAGAAAAAATGTGATAGAAAAAATCTGTGTAACCGAATCGATTTAAATTTAACGGGATTTTGCCAATTTGCATTTTAAATACTTTCTGAAAGTTTGGATGAAAAATATTTTTTAGAAAAAAAGTTATAGCATTTTTACTAAATTTTATGATATTTATATAGTAACAATTATATAGTGGGAGATATGTGAATTTACATTTGAGTCGTCAAATATCATCAGATTGATTCAATATTTGGAATATGATCGCTTAGGAACTAAATATAATTTAAAAAATTATAGATTTTCATTAACGGAACTACTGTGATCTGGTTCACTGATTTCTATGATCCGGTTCAAAAATTAATATCGTGATCCTGAACTCTCAACAATATTTTTTCACTCCAAAATTGGTACATACATTTATCTTATAGTTATGAATTATAATCCTGAATTTTAACAAATTCGCGTTAAGTTTACTCTATAATCCAGATCTGATCGCGATCAACACTAATAATCGTGATCCTTGGTCCCAGGAGTAAAATTTTGTTCTGAAATTTAATTTTTAAATTAGTTATTACACAGCGAATTCCAAGATTTCAATAAAATCTAAAATTTATAAGTATGTGATCCGGATTACCATATTTATGATCCAGATCACTGAGTAAAGTATCTATGGTTCACTTTTTGATGATGGAATAGAATGAAAAAATATGCTTATATAAAAAAATCAAGTCAATAAATGATCTAAAACAATATTTATATATAACGTCATATATTTTTGGTTTCCCTATCCTTTGCATACCTATATTACATTTTTGATCTTAGGATCAGGATCACGTGATCACCAATGATCGGATGAATATAATTTTCAGGAACTGTCGATAAAATCTCTTCAAAAACATTCTCTGAAAATTTCAGCCCAATCGAGCAATGGGAAGTATGAAAGTCTAGGGGGGGTTCCCCCACCCATTATCTGACGGGTATAATTAAAAGCATTATCTTGGGGGGTTAACATATGGAAAAAATTCAATAGATATTAATGATGAAATATATGATTGTTTGTTATATGATTGATATAAATCAATGTAATACATATATTTTAATAGGTATGTAATATTGACACTAGTAGGTTTGATGTAAAAAATGCACACACACACCAATTAGTGAGGCTGAAACGCGCCTTTCTTAGATCGTAAAAATATGTTAAAATTCACCGAGAGAAAAAATACATACATATATACAAATTAATTCTTCATAGTGTAATTGATATTATTTGACTTAAGTTTAGTGTAAATTATTTATGAAAAAATTATCGTTTTACAAATTTTACCAAACTAGTTTTTTTTTAATAATAAATGGTTGTAAAAACATATTTTTTATTATTTTCAAAAAACATTTAAAAATATATATTACACCCTTTTGAGAGAAAAAATATGTGTATTAATCAATTGTTCATGTTTTAATTGATCATATTTGACCTAAGTTTCATATATTAATTAAGTCTATTTGAAAAAAAAAACATGTCGAAATTTAACAA
>JAYRBW010022228.1:0-90054 GCA_036023295.1 Invenusta paracnida
CCAACCCGAGCAATGTCTGCTTTGCCGTGTTGAGCATTTCCGATTCAATGCTTCTGCTCTTCAGTACTCTAAGATACGCGCTTTTGTACATCTTCAAGTTTGATTTAATGGTAAAAAATGTAACCGCTTGTCGCATTATCCACTTCTTCCAGTACTACTGGCCCACGGTCTCAGTTTGGCTTCTCTGTCTGGTCACTATTCAACGCTACATATCGATCGCATATCCACTGAAAGCTAAGAGCATCAGCTCTATGCGACGCACAGTCATGTTTGTAAGTGCAATATTTATTATTGCAATTTTGAAGGATCTCCCATTCCTTATGAGTGCAAGTCTAGCAACTATTCCCATTTTGGGACCATTATGTGCATTAATATTTGCGGTAAATGTATACAAAATATGGATGTGGTTCGATATGGCCTTCCGATTTCTTCTGCCCTTTCTGTTGCTCGTGGTACTTAATGCCTTAATCGTGAAAGGTGTGCGTAAGTCTTTAAAGCGACGCGGGACCATGACCGCCGCATCAACAAGGGGTACCAATAAAGCCAACAGCGATTCCAATCGAACCATAAAAATGTTACTGATGGTCAACATTGTTTTTCTCATCACCTACTCACCGTTCTCATTCTTCACTCTTGCTGATAGTATTTTCAAGTACTTCACGACCTCAGTAGCAACAGGGAATGTTGAAGCCTACGGTTTCTACGGCCTTCTGATGCAGAGTCTTCTCACCTTGGCCTACTGCTCGCATGCCAGCAATTTCTACTTTTACATGGCAGCTGGAAGTAAATTCCGAAAGGCTTTTTTTGAATCTATGAGCTGCTGTAAGGGAGTAAATCAGTCCCACGAGAGAAGTCAAAGCATGCAAACTGGAAATACCACCTAAATGAGCTTATAATTAAGGCAGCTATGCATGGAATGATTACGAATGAGATGTTAGATTTTGGTTTAGCGTTTTGTATTGCAGACTTCTTTCTATCAATTGAGGCAAAGGAACAAATACATTTCCTTGAACTACTCCTTGTACACGTGTTCGTCATATCAATATTGTGACTTTGTATTATAGTTCTATTTGATCATATAAAGAATATTATAACTCCTACTCGTCCAAATTTGCTTTTGGGAAAATTAATTTGCTGTTTTATATGTTTTCAATTTACAAATTAAAATACTTATTCAAACGCAGTCTTTACAATTGTCATAATTTATAAATTAAGTTTTGTCGGCGTCAATAATGTTCAACTTGATAGTATTATATATTGTGTTCTGTTTAAATTTATATCTGGCTTTGTTTAGGTAATACATGAGTTTTCCTGTTTCTTTTAAATATTTTCTGTATAAAATGCACTTTTCAAACAATTTCTGAGTATATTTAATTGAAATGTATAATTACTATCGATTTGAAAGAGTAATATTAACACTTATGTATTTATTATTTGCCATGTCTGTACTGCACATTTGTTTTATGAATTATTGAAAGCTTTTCACTATATTTTACTATACATACCAGTATAAATGGTTCTATATATAATTTACATGTTTATATGTAATTGTTCAGGTAAAACAAATGTTAACGTTTGTCACATTCATACACTTTATAATATGCATCCCAGTATTTTTAAAGTTTACAAATTTAAAATTTGTTTAAAATTATTTTAAAAATTATGAACAGAGTTCACATTCTTTTAAAATAAAATGCCACAATAGAAACACATCTCAAATCTCAAACAACTTTCAAGTTTATTTTTTTTAAGTTTCAAGAATCTCGAAGAATAAATTTGGAATTGTTTTTGAAAATACTTTCAGAGAAAATAATCTACGAAAGGTCTGACATTTCTATAAAGAGTAAATAATACAGAAATTAAAGTCTGAAAACATTGGGATAACATGGTGTAATTTTGCAGACATTTTTAAACTATACATTATTTGTACGCAGTCTGATAAATGTGACATGAATATAAAAAATCACTCACTCAACAAAATTCTTTTCTACTACAAATATATGAATATATCTATATGTATCAATTAAATGAAATAACAAAAATGGAAAACTGAAAAATTGTAAATATATTTTGTAAATATATATATGACATAATTTATGAAATGAATAATAATACACAGTCACACTTAATTGTGTATAAATGTAGGAAATATTTCCATGATCATTCCAACTTTAGTTAACCCCCCGATGTGACAAACTATGTATATAGCCAGAGAGATGAACAAATTTCTAAAATATACATAAATTGAAATGAATCGAAACGGTCCTATCATAAGGGTACATAAATAAAACATAAAATGCGAATAAGTTCCTAATCAAGTGTATACATACATACTACCTTTTTAAGGCCATATTAGGTACTGCAAAAATGGAGTAACAAAAACTTGTACTGTTATTAATAATTAGCATTAATTCCTTTAAATAATTAAATTGTGATTAATTTCGATTCGATCGTCGACGACGACACGGACGACGAAACATCTGGGCGTCCTCGTGAATCCATTTGTTGCTAACTGCAAACAGCAATTTATATGCATTTACCAAAAATCAGAATTTAAAATACTAGTTTACATTATAAATATAATTTGTATTATTTACCATTGAAGAATAAAGTCCAGCGAGTTTACTATGAGAATCGCGAAAAAGGGACTTTTATGATCTCGATAATGTCTTGAGCATTAATTATTTGTTTTACTTTATTAACATAAACTGGTAATATAATATGATTAAAATGGAATAGCTATTCAAAGAAGTGTGATTGTCATAAAAATCAATATGTTGTTAAAAAATATCTTTTCAAAAATAGCAAAAAGGTATGCGTTAAATTAAAATTTTATCTTATTTTATTAAAGCGTGTAAATATATTTCTGAATTCTGCATTAATGAAATGTTTCATACATTTATATTTTAATATTATAAGTTTTGGCTTTACATAATTTATCTACTACTTGGTATACCAAGCAGTAGTGTGATAGTACAGCAAATTCTAGCTCTACAAATTATGGTTTTCTGTACCAAATTCGTTTCATCGTTTATATGATAATAATTATTTCGTTTAAATAGTTTAAAATTTAATAAAGTGATTTTCAAATGTTTTTGACATTTTTTTTGACGAATATATGATATGTATATTATGCAAATGAGTTATTATATATTTATTTTAAGGAAATTATACAAGTTGACCGTAATATATTCAATGAAGGTAGTTTTTGCCAAAACATTTTCATTCCATTTACATATACTGAGGTAATATTAATTAATTAATATATTATTATCATGATTAAATAAACCAGGAGAAATTTGGAGCTTAGATAAAACCAAACAATTATTTAAACAAAATAAGTCATAGATTTCAATAAAATATCTCTGTAAGATACAATTATATGCGTAAATTGATAACATTTTTAGATAAAAGCTATTAATTAATTCATTGATTTCTTTAAATTTACTTGAATTTTTTACTTTATTTTCTCAAAGAAATGTCATAGACATAATAATAATATTTCTTACATTCCTTGGACTTATTCTAACTTTCTTTTAAATTCAAATAAATTTGATATTTATGGGTCAAAATATGTATGCTTTTCATTTCACAATAAAAGAGTTACGAACTGCAAATCTCATTATAGAAAAAATATATATATTTGAATATGATTTTCCAATATTCCTAGCGCAATAAGTAACAAAAACATAACAATTTAGGCGCAAGAAAAGTTTTATAAGATTATTTTGTGTAGATATATTAATTGAATTAAGTTGTTAAATATCCTATTATTTGATAAATACTTCAATATTTGATAAATATTTTGAGCAAAAAACAAATATATCTAGTTTTAATACACTTTAGGCTGCAATATATAGTCCTCCAGAATCTACGAGAGTCATCGCAAGAACTAAACGAATGACACTTTTGAAATGTCATTGGACTCACTCCATTTGCTTCCAAGAACCACTGGACAGCCTCCATGTAAAGTGTTTTCTTTTCGCTTACCGCTTGGAGAAACGTTGTACCAAAATACTGCTGCTCCCTAGAGAAAAAATGTGTTAACGGAGTTTGAATGGAGTTATGATTGGTAGTGTTTAGATATGCCCGGCAAAACAGTACATTTGTCATATAGTGTGGAAACTTTGGGCAACATTTTGCTATAAATGCTTGTTATAATAAGCAATAATTAATTAATTCCTTATTGAGTTTTAAGTTAATGAATGCAAATTAAATTACATTGCGATGAATATTTTGCTTGCTTATTTATGTTTAATTGAGTGTTAACTAATAACAGTAACAATTAGCGACATATATATAATTCAGGAATTAATTTAATATTTCTTTTTATACAATTAGTTTTTATAAACGTGTTAAATCCACTCGTCCTCTTTTCGCATCTTTGCTGTCATTTTTAAATGAGCAACTGGATCAAAATGGATCCGTGAATTTTTCTAACCTAATGTTTTACCAAATATGCAGCTATATTTGTCACAATTGTGCACCTATTGCGGAGACGTCTGAATATACATTCTAAACATGCATAATTTGTTTCATATATCGATTAATTCTGATTCGTGCAATTATTGGTTTTATATAGTTAAAATTATGAAGTACACTAGAAAGATGTTTTCTTGAGGAAAATTGCACATTTAAATCAATTTTGTTAAATACAAGATAACATGTCTTTAGTCATGGGTCTAATGAGTCCCCTATCAATGATAATTATACGCAAAAGAGTATAACATGCCATATATTTAAAGTATGAATGACATTTAGGAATAATAAAATATTAGTCTATAGGGGCATATTCTTTGGCGTATTTAGTTTGAACGCAGAAAATGCAGATAAGCATTACACTACTTCTCGAGCAATTTACATCGAATATTAAATACCGCGCGCGTTAAAGAAGAAGTTTAAAATTGTTTAACGATGAAAAATTGTGCTATGAAAATCGATAATAAATTGATTACACTTACTCTTAGTTTTCAAATAATCTCGAAGTCATGTTGCTAATACCCAGGGAAACAAAATGATTTGATAAGCAAGATGATGCTTTTGGTGTAAATGTTTGTCTTTACAACGGCATAGTGACCCTTTGAACAGTCTAAAAAGAACTAATAACTAATATTTCTCTACTGTCAAATATAAACTGAAATATAATAGTTTTTATAATATTTACAGTCGCTTATTTACTTTTGAAACAGTTACTTTTACTTAAAATATATGAACTATTCGTAAATTGGAATACGTTTAAGCGTGAATTAGGAAATTCCTCTATCGTAATATAAATAAGACTCAAGCAAAATTTGTCTATAGTTAACTTCTGAAAATATTAGATCTGTCTTTACATAGAAATAGCATATTTAATCTTTCTTTAATTTAATCTATTTGGTCATACCTTTTCTGGAGTTGCTGACACGTTTGCATTAACAAATACAGTATTTCCACCATATTCAACGTCTGACAACTGAAAATATAAAACATCCACGTTAAAAACAAAATTCTAAAATACCTACTGCCTACATATCTAGAGGTACATATCTAGTATACTTTCTATATTTTAAGTGGTAGTATTATATTCTCCAAGTTGTCACAAATAGACATGCTAAATTGTTAAGCAATTCGGGGTTAAAGCTTTTTTTAGTATACCTATGCCTATTAGTTCAAGATCTTGAGCACTGAAAAATATTTATATTTGACATAACTAGTAACTTTGACATAACTAGACTTTGAAGGACAAAATCAATAACTGAATTTCTTATATATGATATCAGGATTTCATTTATAGCTATGGCATTTCAATGATTATACTAGTATACATAGGTAATAAATAGTGTTTAAGCAATTTTTAATCAAATAAAAACAAAGAATATGAAAATTTATAATAGAAAATAATTATACTATTATTAATTTTGTTTACCATTTAATGATTATTTATATTTATACAAATTTATTGAATTAGATAATATAAATAACTTTAACACAATTATATTAATAGACTGATTTTCTAAATTTTGTAATGGCTATATCAATGCAATATTTCAATTCTTTAAGATATTAATAGAGCCCATATTTATAATTATATTTATTTATTAGATTAAAGCTTCCATTTCTAAATTTAAGAATAATACAAAACAAAATTATTTGAGTACAATCAGCCATATTCAGCAAAACGTATAAGGTTGTTAAATACTTTTTGTATAATATTCATTTGAACAGGATGAATTAAATAAACTATTTACATTATCGTTAAAGAATTAGATATATAATAGTTTTAAATATAGTCATCAATTCAAATACTCATGATTCATAAAGCAATGTTTGGTTTTGAGGATATATTTTTAGCAGAAGAAGTGAGAAAATCATTTGTAACAGGTTTAAACGATGTACTGCTAAATTGCATGCTTTATTAATCCCATTTATTAATTAATTAAAATACAAAATTTTACTGTACTAATACTAATAATTGTTATACCTAGGTACTATTCGACAAAAATGCTTATCTTTTTCATAGCTTAATAAGTGTTCTATTTTAGAAGAAATTGTTTTATTTATGTGTTAGTAATTAGTCATTTACAACCATGATCCCCACCGGGAATGACATTGAAAAATAACCCTGATCCGGGACGTCATAATAAATATCGATTTTTTATTATTTACTAGCGCCTTTTTATTCGGCCAAATATTTATCCTACAAAACGATAGGATCAAAACCTTACGTAGAATATCCAGGTAGCAATGCGATCATCACGCACTTCATTGTGGTCAGAAAATGTTGCTTGTTTTCCGTGGAAACGGTTGAAGTCCTTTAATTAATATATGAAATATAAAGATAGCAGTACAATAATTTCGCTATATAACCTCATTATAGGCAGGTATATGCATCTCAAATTTCAATCACTTTCTTCAAATGTTTCAAGGACTGCAAATCCAAAACACAGAGATTTCACTAATATTGATTCTGTATGGAATTTAATATTACTATTTTGATACTCTGGAGTTTTTGCAAAATTACCGATGTTTTAAAAACTGGAAGCTGTTCAATAGTTGTGTTGAAACAGTTTCAGACATTCAGGTAATAAACTAGATTTTACAGACAACTTAAGTAGGTTAAAATTGTAGGAAAATATATTTTTGCTCTTAAAATGAATTTAATCAAAATATTTAATGCTACTTCTTGTAACCCATTGTACATGACATTTATAAAAATAAAACGATTTTATATTGACGAAAATTTACAGACTGATGTATCTATACGAAATCAAAAAGATTGAAATGTATGTGTTTAATTACTCTGTTCTAAACATAATATAAATATTTTTTTTGAAACCTCGATTTCCTCATTAATTAATAACATTAATAAGTGACAATTAAATTATAATTTATTTAATGGGGTAATTGAGGTTTCACAGAAAATTTAGTTTGATTACTCTAGTAAATTGGCCTGTTTTCTGCTATATCCAAATGACGAGAGCTAATATGATTGAAAGAGCTGATCTCCATTGTGGTCCTAAATTCGGCCTAATTATATAGTTTTATATTTGAGTAGTTTAATATACATATTATATGAACTAGTAAAACGAGAGATTAAAGTAAATTATTGAAGTATAACCAAAGAAGTTTTAAATGCCATTTTAAACATAGAAATACCATTTCTTAACTGTACTGTAATTAAATAATAAATTTATTTTATTTAAGAATAAATTTCAGATTTTTTCAAAATTACTGTAATTATATAAATCAATAAATTGGTTAACTCACTTTACTGTTTTTATGAAATTAAAACTTTGATTATCGTAATTGTTGTTAAACAACCAATGAAGGTTACGTTATGACTTAAATTTAGTATGTGGACTAAAACGAAAAATCATTTCTTTCAAAGTATTTTTGAGTATTATGATTTGTTTAGAAATATACATTTTAAATAACCAGATATTGTACGAATTTAAAATTCACATTTTTTTATCGAGCATTAACATATTTCAAATTACATGTCTTCCGTTACCCAGCTGTGTACGTTAATGTGCTTCTGTTTTGGACCGCTAATAGCTGACGTTAATGTGATTTAATTGAGGAACGCTGACAGCTGACGTTAATGTGCTTTAATTGAGGAACGCTGACAGCTGTGTGCGGCCAATAACTATTATGTGCGTTAAAGTTAGTCTGCAATATGTCTCGGTTGAATTGCTTGAGTGAATTTATACTATTTAACTAAACAAAACAGTTAAGTTAATTTTCTTGCTAAAATCGTTTAATTGGTAAGTTACTAAAACCACAATTTATTATTGACAACACTTTCTTTTTATGCAATATTCGCCGTTACAGTAATACTGTACTTGTTGTACATTATATCATGGCAGATAAATATGAGTTTTTTAATTCCAATCTATACTTACAATGTAGTCGTGATGAGGGATGTACATTCCTGAGAATCCATAATTTAAGACCTGAAAATAACACAAAGAAAAAAACAATATCAGTTAATATCTTCCTGATTGATGCTGTTTCGTAATCTGTAAGTTGCGCCAATATTATACGATTATTTATTTTTAGCCGAACTGACATAATATAATATATATCTGTGCTGTTGAACGGTAAAATTATTTATTTGAGAGTACAATTGTAAATATTTTTTAATTGTTTAATCTTGAATAGCTCTATTTTTATATTATCGCAAATAGTACATAAATGTGGTGTATGTATGACTGGGTATTTAAAAATATTACTTTATGCAGTAATAAAAGTTTATCATTAGGTGGTTATTATTTGTTATGTTCTACAAAATTGAAAAATAACTTCAGTTTTGATTTCAGAAGACCACATACAATAATTAATTATTAATCTCTCGTCTAGAAAATTACCTGGAACGGTTCACAAGTCATGCTTGGTGCATCACTGAAGTTCATTTTTGTGTTCAGTCCTGTTATAAGTGAGATTCTCTTTCCAAGCTCTGCTGAAAGACTGTTTTGTGTTCTCAACCAGCCTCTGAGAATGTACAATAAAATAATCGTTGTTAAGTAAATTTGGATTAGCATACATATAACATCACTTACGTACCAAACTAATAAAGCACTAACAACTTTTAGTGAAAAATAAGTTAGCGCACTTTTAAATGACGAAATGTTAGAAAGAAAGAGTCTAAAATTTCTTTTTGTACAGAAAATGTTATCAAATATCACAGGAATACAAAAAAGGAAGAAAACAGTTTTAAATTTAAGTTTTTTTTCGACTTTATTGTCAGCGGTATTCCATGTACATGTTCACGAATGGATTTTCTACTAAAAAGCTGACTTTATACGTGATATATGTATTATATATATGTGTTTTACTGCTGAAGGATGAACAATCTTGGTTTAAAATTTAGATAACCTTGTTATAAATTAAAAACAATTACAAAAGTGACCATAACAAATAGTTTTATAATTATTAAATTAGATATTTTGCAAAGATAACAATTATGAACAAAAATTCAAATTTAATTGTAAATAGTTTTAACGAAACGATTAATGTCAATTCGGTATTTTCTATGACAAATAATTTTGACTATATTTTACATCGCGATTACCTGAGTAGACTATTTGCAGTATTTTATTGTATTGCATTGTATTTTTCCTGTTTTTTAAAATTAAGACATTATATTTAGATAAAATACTTTTTAATCCCTTAATTCTATGAAATGTTCGAGTAAATTGTCCTAGTGTATATACTTCATATAGTAATACGTACATTTTATTATTGTAAAATATAATACTTATTTTCTTTTTAATTTTAACCAAATCTTAGCAAACTAACTTACGTTTGGCTCACTCTTCCTGATATGGGGTTTAAGCCGGTTTTAGCGAAAACAACTGAAATTTGCAACTGAAATTAATAAAATAAATCAATACAATTTCTCTAAACTTTTAAAACTACATTATATATTCTTAGTCTAAAATGCATAAAACATTAAATCATTGGGTTTAAAATAATTTGTGAACAACATCGCAAATTAAAAAATATTTTTAAATTTTATAACGAAAATACTATCCCACGAACCTTCCATCCTGCTGCTCACTGTCTCAACCAATCAGAATCAGCTATGCTAATGACCAATCACTGCTCAGTATTTTTAATCTCAGGTTATCCATAATACTAGAAGTACTATGTATTATATGCTTTTAAGAGATTATTGAATGATAGTAATCTTAATAAAATGCACAATAGGAGCTATACTGGACCAAAATTAAAACCAAAGTAGCAGTTTTCTGAGACCTTTACTTTCATTCTCATCTGGACTTCATTGACATATGCTTAAGTATTCCTATTCATTAAGAAGCTTATCTTTCTATACATCCTAGAAATGCAGGTTTTATGCGGGGAATGAAGTGTTCGTTTTGGATAAAACTTGAGACTATAACTCTGACTAAATATTGTAGGAACATAATTATTGGATACACATTACTATTATTATTATTATTGTTACTATTTGTTCCCTTCTGGCTTGCGTGACAGGTCCTGTAACTATCCGGCTTATATGCACTAAATGATAGCTCTACATTATCTTTTACTATTTTTTAAAGAATTTTCTAAATTCATAAAAAAACACGAACTCTTTATACGTATTTATTTCTGCTTGTGTCGTACGTAATTTAATTTGGAAACAAATTGTAATTGTATATTCAAGATAACTTATGCTATAAATATTTCGCTTTTTATAATTTAATAACTTTTCTCACCAAAGATTTTGCTTCCTTGAGCATTTGATCTATCTCCAGGGGGTGAATTACTTGTTTGAACTGGACGATTCGAGGATGTCGACTTAGTATCTCCTGCTGGACTGCGTACCACCCGTTCATGGGGCGCCAATATTTGCAATACAGATTTGTCTGGCTCTGTTTTAAGGCATAGTGCACATTGATAACACACATTGATTGAATTAGCGAACTTTTAGTTATGATTGGGAAGATAAGCGATTCAAATATTACCAAATTAAGAATAAATCATTTAGGAGAATACTAAATGTGAAAAGTTTGTTTACATTATGAACTGCCCACTTTCCAGTTAAATCTGTTTGAAAGTAGCCTTTGTATTTAAATACAAAATCAATATTGCTCACATGTACAGCTTCCCCTCGGCACACCGCTTTGAAGTGGACGATTTGTGGATCCTTTACTGGAAAAACATGACCAAGCCTCATCTTTTCCTTAATGTAGGTCAGGTCACGTGTTATCACCTGGTCCTCTTGTTTCATTTCTTAAAGAAAATAGTGTCACGGAGTCAAATACTAATGCACCTCTAAATTCATAGTGGAAAAATCAATATCGAAACGAATAATACTCACCTAATTCATTAAAAGGGGTTAAAATGAGTTTTGTGGATAAATTTATAAAAATTGATTAAAACAATGGAGTCCCTCAGAATAGTGACCTATGACCTATGACCTATGACCTATGACTACTTACCGACATGTTCATATTAACAAATAGATTTGAAAATGATCCATATACATACATATGCAGGAGCTTTCAATATAATAGTTCGGTTCCTTCTTTGTAGCCCTAATTTAGTAGCTCGCAAGTAGCACCTTCTAAGTAACAGATCTGGTGCTCTTAGTTCCAATCGAGGAGAGTTTGGTAAATATAAATACTTACATATTTGTTATAAACACCAAAAACAAATCAGCCATTTAATATGTTGTTACTTCGAAAATAAGTGTCCTGTCTTTTAGTTCTTTAGATATCCTTAAGTTATATCCAACTTGCTTAAATATCATTTCGTAGAGAAATGTTTTGAAATAAAGTATTTACGCTCGGTATTTGGTTTGTCGCTATTTTTCATATCTTAATTGAGCATTTAAAGCTTTAAAAAATACAATGCTGCTATCTTTAAGAATTTTTCATAAGTAAAGATTATACAAGAAAATTTACTATTGAGATTCACATTAAAAAAATGTTTTTAAAGATTTGTCAACTTTTATTTTCTAATAAGGGGCCGAACATTCTTATTACCAGTAATAAGCCGGATGAAATACGAAAACAGTCAGACCAGAGCTACTCATGAAATCTTTTAGGAATTCCTCACACTTAACAATAATTGAATAAAATAACATAATTCTAATACTATTAAAAAACAATTCATTTGAGACTTAAACGCGCATTTAAAAAAGTAGTTGATGTAGAGATTTTTTGTTTTGATTAATTTCAAAACTGTTCAAGGGAATACTCGCTATAAGACGATGTTCTTTATCTTGGTTGTACTTGTAAATTCAATACGCTTTCATTGAATAACATTGTATAACAAGGAAACATTTATGATAATATCGATTTCGGAATTATAGATTTAGTCGGAAATTCAGAGTTGAGCTGTTAAGAAGTTTAGGGATTCAACATCCGCTAGTTTTAAATATAACTTTACTAAAATGACATTGTGATATGGTTTTTCCAGTAAGCAAATATTAAAGCTTGAATACAAGCAATTGTAATGGTCATAATATGTTATATATAATACAATAATACTAAAACCATAGATATTTGTCGTTAATATGTATAGATTGGTTATCTGAAAATAATGACAAAAGAATTTTTGAAGAAGTAAGTGGTGTTTTCAATATTAACAATATTTTCCATATTTTTAAATACAACAATAGGAAAAAACTAGTAAAAATAAAATGTTGATAAATTTTTAAATACATTTTTCTAGAATAATTTGTTAATTAGTTAGCAAATACTAAATTTTTGAAATGATTACGTTGACCACAAATACAAATTGCACAATATTTTCAATGGAAATATTTTAGATCGCTATTCTATGTATATATGGGTAATGTATTGAATTTTTTCTATGATATTAAAGGGTATATACATATAGGCTTATAAGTATGTATATATGTAGGTAATGCCCTGAGAACAGAAATAATTCAAAACTGACACGTAATTGGGTCATTTTGACACCATTCCATCATTTAATGGAAGTTATTTCAATGAGGAGTTTACCTGAAGAATATTTCTGAAGTATTTTAATGGCTGCATTCCCGTTTCCAGTCTGAAAAGACAAAGTAAAATAATACTTGCACAAACAGTTATTTCTATTTATTTATATCTATTTAGAATTATTTATGCATACATGTCTATTTTATGTAGAAATATTTGTAACTTTTATGTTAATACAAAATTATGCATAGTAAAGTTTTCTTATGCCAAATCTACTTATTTAAAAGTAAACTTTTTGCAATTATTTATATGCCTGTTCTCTAAAACATTTTTTTCATGTTGACTTAATTTTCAAATAATAGTTACTTTAAGTATATATCGAATATAGAAGTTCATTGTTACAATACAGAAAGATATATGTTCTCTTCAAGAAATCTTCATAATTAACCAACCCAAATTGTGTCAAACTTTTGTTACTACAGCTTTTTATAAAAACTAGATACATACTATTTTTGTTTGATGTTAGTGTAGTTGTGACACCTTTTTATAATTAAGAACTTCTGGTTATTTATATTTTACATACATAATAATAATAATAATAATAATAATAATGGCTTTATTTCCTGTATTAAACGGTGTTTATAAAATGGAAAAAGATGCAACAAAATGATAGAGTAGACATGATAGAAGATACATTAAAAGTTTTAAAGACTAATAACTAAGGAATATATACAATTAAATTAATTCAGAAGTATTAATAAGTAAAGAGAATAAAGCATGGGAAAAACATTTTACAATACAAAAACAATTACCTACCTATACATTCATTCGATGAAATAGATATTTATTTGTTTCTATTTAAGAAGGCCGTTTAATGTATTTCCAAAATGCAGGAAATACTCGATTTCCATGAGATCATTCATATATGTCATAATTTTTATTGAGAAAGCGGCGGGAATAAGTCCACGATTTCCAGCTAATTCCGCCTATTCCTAAAATATGAGTGAGTTTATTTACGTGCACAAAGCCATCATGTAACCGAGTTTCCAGTGTTGCACTTAAATTGCACGCTCGAATGAATGCGCATGCCAATTAAGAATTATTAGAATGTACAATTAAAATCTTCCCTTTGTTAACTATACTGAAAAATTCTTAATTAAAAAAATGTGTTCCAACTACACTAACGTCAAATATATGTACCGTATTTATTAATTATTAATATTATTTATGTGCCACGGCGTTTATTAGACAAGCAATTTTTTAGTGAGGCGTTTAGTAAATTATTTATTAATGGGAATTAGCTGCCAGAACAAATTCATGTCTTACATATTATTAACTGGCCAAATTATCAAATAAATTGACATTTATTGGCTTTTTGTCCCTTGCTGTACAAGATTTTTATTAATATACCTACATTGATTCACAAATAAACGCTTATTATTATTATGCATATTTAGTAATGTGTACGATATCAATATAGTATCAATTAGGCCTATACTGTATTTTATCACGATTTTATAAATAAATTGATTGAATTCAACATTTTAATTACCTGCGGCGTTTATTCGAAGAAATACGGTAAATGTAACACAAATAGTATGTATCTAGTTTTTATAAAAAGCTATAGTAACACAAGTTTGACACAATTTGGGTTGGTTAATTATGAAGGTTTTTTGATAAGAACATATAAGTTGTTTTATTTCTGTATTGTAACAATGAAATTCTATATTATACGTTATATACTTAAAGTAACTATTGCTTGAAAATTAAGTCAACATGAAAGAATTATGTTTCCAATCTTTTGAGAGATACATGATAGTGACTCATTTGATACTACTCATCATAGATATTCAATATATTAATCAACTTAATTTGCTATCTATGGTGGCTGACCATAGTTATTTGTTTTACTTCATATATACCATTGATTGGCTGTCTGAAAATGATAACGTAACAATTTAGACGAAGTAAGATAGTTGTCAACAATATAGATCCTTCTAGATTTTGAATTTCCATGATAAAAAAGACTAGTGAAAATAGAATGTTTCCATAATAACAACATTACTGAAATGGCCTGTGCATATACCTTTTCAAAAAATATATCTTGACAAGAATCGAAAAATCCACAATATTTTCAATGAAAATATTTAGATTGTCATTCTACATGTATATATGTATATGATATATTGATTAATCTTCATGTTGCTGACCTAGTTGATTAGGCTTTTCATAATTCCAGCAATGTGGTATCTTCGAGCGTTTTCCAAGAGTAGAATCGTTAGGAGAGCTCTTTTTGGCAGGAAAACGAAACTTTTGGAATGAACGATATTTTTTTCGATTTTTAATTGAAAGTGAAGTATCGAAAGATATATTTTAAAGCCAATCGATGTAGTCTACACATCTTAAATGAATCGGTGAATACATATTACATAAACGAAGAAACGGAAATTTTATTTATGCAAACAACTTTCTTTAAAACTCAAACTAACCATTTTATTGATCTTTAAATTCAAATTTATTTTCGCGCTTCGATTTGGACACAGAAGAGGCAGAAACGATTAAATTTAAAAACTCAAATCTAACTCTTTAGAGCTTTGCTATAGTTCAGATGTCTCAAAATCTTTGATACGCAGGAATAACATTATCTTCTCATATAAATCGATAAAACTTTTGACCTTGGGTTCCATGTGATTTTTATGACTATCTTTATAAATTGTTCGTTATATGATTTTATGGGTTTATAACAAATGCTGATGACTATGGAAGTAAAACGTGTATTGTGTCTCGTAGTTATGATTGCTGACCTTGTGATAAGCAGTGGCCAGCATCCTGTGGAGCCGTCGGTACAGATTCTCCACGGCCTTCACTCGCTCTGTCTCTTCTTCCAGGAGGTGATTCGCAAAGCGGACAACATCCGTGTAAAATTCGTCCTCAACCGCGTCGGTTAGAATGTCGAGGAGTTCATCGAAAGTGAAGGGACGCACAGCTGAGACACCACGTATCGAGCCGGTGATAAACTCGGCCATGGGGAGGTGATATGTGCTGAAGGCGCGGACCAGACCGCGAATTGACTGTTGCATGTCAACCTTGGTGATCCAGCAGGTGATGAAGTCGATATGCTGAGTCTTGGCCACTACGTAGAAGTCTGATTGTGTGTGTTAATTTAGGATGTCCATTGTTAGACGTCAGAATAATTATGGACCTTAATAACATGATGCGTGAATCAAATTTCAATATAATTTAACGTGGTAACTGTAATAATTGAAGATCTGTTTAATATTATCTGTATAATATACTTTTATAAATGCTAAATATTCGGTGGATAAGGTCCAGATATGTCTCAAGTATTGCTTTTTGTCCATTAAACTATTAAAACACTAAGAAATTTATGTCTGGAATTTACAACAAAAAAGGAATTACTATAGTAATTGCTATAGCAAAACATTTGAGTTTTTGGTATCCTTTAAAAGATAACTGTAATACATCTGAAAAATAATTGGATTAATTAGATTCTTCGAATAGTAGTGGAGGGACTATCCCATTACTACGCTAATCCCCTTTGCCCTGGAAACTGTAAAGAGCTGACTGCAGTTAGCGACATCCTTTATTTGAAATGTGTCATAATTTTTAATGCATTTTAACTTAAAATTTACTTATTAAGAGTCGAAGAAAACACGCTGCTGTTCGATCAAACAATTCGAAAATAAATAAAGGACACAAAATGATTAAATAATACGAGTATGTGTATTCTAAACGTACGTCTATAAAATTATGTCACATGCATTGAATATATTACTACATAATATATAGGCATAAATATATATCCTCTAAAATCTTTCAAGTGACGCTGACCTCTGGAAGAGCAGCCGAAGTTCACTCAAAAATGGTGCATCTGACAACAGCAGGATCTATTATGTTTTGCTTCACAGTTTATAATATGATTACTTGTCATAAGATTATTTATTAGACTTTCTTCCTATTATATTAGAGATGTTATGACTACCATCTTTTATTACAAAAATGATTATTGAATGCCTTTAAAAAAAACGAATGATTTATGAAATTTAAGGGCGGTCTGAAAGTTATAGCCCTTGTGTAGTTTCCTTGTACAGTTACAGCCCTAACCCTGATACAGTTTATTTGTACAGTAACAATCCTTACCTCTGTACAATTGTAAAGTTAAGCCCATACCCTTGTACAGTTACAATCATTACCTTTGTACAATTGTAAAGTTAAGACCGTACCTTTGTACAGTTACAATCCTTACCTTTGTACAATTGTAAAGTTACAGCCCTTAACCTTGTACAATTGTAATGTTACAGCCCTTAACCTTGTACAATTGTAAAGTTACAGCCCATAACCTTGTACAGTTACAATCCTTACACTTGTACAGTTGTACAGTTAGAACCATTACCCTTGTACAATTGTACAGTTACAGCCCATAACCTTGTACAGCTGTACAGTTACAGCCCTTACCCTTGTACAATTGTACAGTTACAGCCCTTACCCTTGTACAGTTTCCGCCATTGTTGTGGATGGTTCATCTTTTCCAACAGAGGATTCAGTTTGGTCACCACTCTTTTTACGAAGTGGAAAGCGTTGACGGGGTGGTGAAGGGGCCTTGCTGTCACCTTTATTTCCTCAGCGTGTTGATCTTTGATGTACTGTGCGATACTGGAAATAACCGTAAATAAATATATGACTTCTTGTCAAACGAATATTTTGTAATGTCAGTTGTTGAATTGAATATGCAAATACTTGCAAAGTATTGTTAAATTAATTTTTTTTAAAAGCTAATTCGAGTAAAACCTATATTTATGAATTATATTTGAATCTTTAAAGAAACTTTAAAATGAATTAATAAGATTCATCGCATTGTTTAAGTATAAGTTGCATATATGTCTTTTAATCGACTGATTTTGTAACATTTAAGAAATATTACTCAATGAAATGCACAAAAATATTATTTTGATTTTCTGTATAAGTTTGATCAGCATATAAAATACCTATAGTTTAAGATAAATATTATTCAAGTCAATAATGCCATATTGCTTAATATATGTACATATCTGAACGACCTACTTAAATATATTGATATTAAGATAAACATCTGCTCATATATTTATATTTATTCAGGCTTTATGTGCTTTTCAATAATTGTTAAATGAATATTTCAAATTTGTATGTCTTTAAATATTGCCTATATGAATGTCATCAGTTTCTTTATATTTACTCATCATGTGGAATATTGTTTAACCCATCCTGTCATATAAATTAGTTGACGCCAACCTGTTATTACCTACATTTTGTAGCTATTATACATTTCATATATATAATGTATTGTATTTTACAGCTTGCAGATATAAAAAATGCTTTAGATAAAACATTTATGACATTATATAACAAAATATTACACTTACCTAACACAAACATTTTTTTTATAAACACTGAAACACAACATTAAGTTCAAACTAAAGTTTAACCAAAATTTGCATTTGCATAGTATCGTGTGAATAAACAGCTTTGTTGCACACATCACATTTTGATTCAGTATTCTTGAAGCAAATATTGCAGCGACTAAAGTAATTCTTCTGTCGTAAAAGTTACATGGGGCAAAGGATTGTTCCGAGCATGGTGAAGCTTGGCATGCTTTTCTGCTAATTGAAATGCCAGTTGCTTGCTAAGGGCTTTCCATTTAAGATTGGAGTGGCCAGTCTTTATGAGGAAGGAAGCATTGTAAGCTGCCACATGATCTTGAATATTGTAGAATACAATGGTCGACATACAGTTTTCCTTTGGCAAGTAAATTCATCCACATTTTGGTCAAGCTGATTCACTCTGTCTTGTTTGTATATAATTATAGCCACTGAAATAACCACTGTCGCAACAGATAATCAATCAGTATGTGAAAAATTAATGTAGTAGAAAAGAAAAATACCCATTTTTTATTATAATTAACATTAGCTAATTCATTAGGTTATCATGTCACTGTACTTTTACTATCAAAAGTATGACACTAATATGTTTACACAATATTCCCTCAGCATAGTTAGCCATCGTCCTAAAATATGTAGATTTCTTGTAATTATTTTATAAAAAAAGAAATAATTAACTTTAAAATTTGAAAAGCTACAAAATGTAGCCAATGGCAGGATAAGAGTTAAAAATGAATATTCTTTTGAATTGAGCAGATTTAAATGTACATGTATCGTTAGAATCGCAGCTTATAGAGATCATAGTTAAGCAGTAAATCCGGTTTGAAATTGATATATATATGTACCTACTACATATAAATACATATATGCTACGGTCTGAAGATATGCATTTTTGTAATAAAGAAATCGTGTTGAATTAGTATTAAAGTAGTGTTGTGCACAGAATATTGATAAATTGAGATATTTGTTTCTTGAATATAGTACAGCTAGATACTATTTTTGTACCATTAAAGATTTGATAAAATATTACTTTTAAAAATATTTTTAATTACACAAAATATCAGTACAAAATATTTTTAATTTTTTTATTTAAACTTCATTGAAATAAAACTATTTTCTTTCATCACAAATTGACAATGCGATGCATTTGAAACTCAACCCAAAAGTTCTCTATTTGAGGTGTTGTGTGTATAATTTATTGCAAACAAATTTATGAAGATGCAACAGAATAGAGAATGATGAGATGACCAGTATCCCTATGGACAACGTCAATCTACGATATGTATGTCTTACAATTAAATATGACTCACTTAATCCATTTTCCTTTGGTTTCTCTTTTAGAAATTTTATTCTTTTATTCTTTTATTTTTAAATATAATTACATTTCAAATTATTATTTAAAAAATGAAACTTCGTATTTTCTCTGGTATTTTTTGTTAGCGTTATAAAACATTTAAAACGAGTGGTATCGGAAATATTTCCATTCGATTTATCAATTTTTGAAAATATTTTTAATTATTTCATTCGAACCCGTCAAGTCATAAAATATGTTTTATTACATGTAAAAAGTCCCACGATTTTTCCTTAATTTGTTTTTATTCGATTAGTAATGGTATTATATGTTTGATAACGTTGATAATAAAATTTAAAAATGAGTAAAAAAGCAATTTATAAATATTTAATTTATTAATGTAACGTTTACTACAACCGAACCCACTATTTTTTCATTTAACGAGATTAAGTTCCTTATGCATATGAAAGTAGTGTTTTAAAATAAATCACTTCATAATTTCAATATAAATAGAATAAAGTGAAGAAAAAAATAGCAATTTCAAGAGGCAATTGTATATATTTTATGTTATACATTTAATATGTATAACATAAAATATATTAATATTGTAATCTACGTTATGAGCCATACAATAATAACTTGTACCTCCGAAAAACAAATTTAAATTAATGTACGAAAACGTTTTGTACTCAAATGTACCATGTACTAAACAATAGCTTAACAAAATAATAATTTATATATATAATATCTAATAGTTGACAAAATTGATAATATGCTGCAGTTATGGACAAAAACGTAAATTTCATGAGTTTCTTTTTGAGAGAATTGATGCATACAATATTCAAATTGATTGTTTGAGTAAGCCGAATTCATTATTCACCGTTCATTGTAAGCCAGATCAAAATAATCTGCTGGAAGATTTAGAATAAAACAGACTTACTGAGGCTCTATAAGACCTCATCAGTCAACAATACTTGGAAATCCATTGGGCCATCTTATCTATTTTTTCGAACTATGGTCCAACCAGAACCAAAGCTCCTCGCGGGCAGGTTTGACCTGTTCATTTATCTCATGTCTCTTTCTTTCGAATTTTTCCTCTTGTTACTTCAAATAATTAGAACGGATTCTGATTGTGCAATATTGTAATCACGATTCCAGTAGACATGATAGCTTTCTTTATGTACCCCTAAAGTTACATTATTTTGTTTCTCATTGTTTGTATATTCAATACACAGTTCATTGTTTCAATACATTCATTATGCCAACAAGATACATTCATTATGCCAACAAGATACATTTATTATGCCAACAAGATACATTTATTATGCCAACAAGATACATTTATTATGCCAACAATATACATTTATTATGCCAACAAGATACATTTATTATGCCAACAAGATACATTTATTATGCCAACAAGATAGAGCCTGAGATGGGTACTATGCCGTCAGTGATGCCTTCCAGTTCTTTCGAGGATTCATCAAAGAATTCTCGACGTATATAAAAAACGTGATTACCGATTTTGACTGATAGAATTCTATATAGCCCAAACGAAGAAATCATTGGTATCTTGAATTAGAATAACTTTGTCGTGTTTAATTGCATTGTCAGACTCTATTTTGCTTACTCCACCAATTCCGTCACAAGGACCCTTACCAGGCGACGTTTCAAAATAGGCCCAAGATCATTCCACACCAAAACGATCTTTAAAACATGAAACCAGGGTAAATATTGACTTATTTTTAAATTGGAAGCTAGGTCAATCACTAAAAAATGAGATTGCATCTGGGATTTACTTTTGATATAGTTCATAAAAATTTCGATAACAATTCATTTTGTAAATTAGTCATATAATCTTTCAAGTATATTTTCTGGTGTGTTTGTGTTTTATGGTTACAGTGTCATTCTTACCTATGTACATTCTTGAGTTATCATCTCTGTTTAAGAAGTCTAATACCAATTTTTTTACTGAAAGTAATACTTGCTTGCGACCTGTTTTGGGCCTTTGGAATAGTGACCTGCCGAGCTGAGATTTTAAAATACGTTTTAAACGATACTTCTTTTTAACATCGCCTGATAAGAAGGGTCAATTAAAGCTCCTTGCTTTTTAAATCTTCTTTTGCGAACAGCAGTTAACTCTTGTATAGAACAGATTCATTAAAAATTTAATTGCATTTAACTTCTTTTGGTTAGCTGCGAATTTGTTTTTCTTTCAAAATTCAGAGAACAAACTTTCCAATGTGCTTGATTTAGTTTTCAACCTGTAGAACATACAATTATTTACCGATAGCCACCTCTTCAATTCTTACAATATACCTGTAGAACATACAATTATTTACAGATAGCCACCTCTTCAAGTCTTACATTACCTGTATACCTACGACATACAATTATTTAGTGATTATAATTATTCACCAGTAGAAAATAGAAAGATCCCTAGATACGATACTTTTACAACATATAAGTACTTTTATAATATTCAAATTGCACAGTTTTCACTTCAAAGTAGCAAGCAAACTAGATAATTACAGGAAGTTAGCCATCTGGTAATTAATGTAAAATAAATAAACAATATCCTATTGTAAGTTTTTAGTTGATTACCATATGCTTTTAACTGTTATTTTTCAATAAATATTGAAAATTAAGCTGAAGAAGTTTGATTATAACGTACCGTTATATCGTAATTTGCTCCTTACAATATTCTTGATATTATAAACGCATGCACACACACAGATAATATCTATCAAATTGTTTGATGGAGGTTCAATAATTTTACTATATAGTGTTCAGTAAAGAATCAAATATGCAAAAAGTCAATAACAATATTAATCGTTTAATAAGATACTTTTTATCGTGATATATATATATACACATATGTTAGTTCCTTTTAGACATATTTTCACAACATAATGGTGAAAATTCAAGAATTTATCAAGCCAAACGGGTCACTAATCTTTCGACTAACACAGCTGCCAGCCAGTGACGGGGGGTAATTAATTCCGACCCGTACCGGTGTTCGAACACACTCGCACAGACTGCCATCTAATCGGCAGCCCAACACTCTAGCTCTGGGCCTTTTAATCATATAACAGCATAAATTACAATAACTTTGACACACATACATGCATATATTGTGTCTAAATATGTGCGATATATAAAAATATACAAACTCACAATATCATTAACAAATTAAAATTCAGAAAATATTCTTTGCCGAGGTATTAAATATAATGACTCTTACTATTCCATCAGAATATCTGTTTGCAAATAAGTAAAATATTAATGAGAGTTTCTTTCTTTCCGCAGATGTGTACCAAATCAACGTTTTATTCGAAATTATTATTCTCTGATTTATAATTTATTGAGCTTGTATATATCTATATATTTTGATATACCTACCAAATATATTATGATCTGTGATTTATAAATATATTTATTTATACATTATAAAGTTAATTGTTTGAATGTAAGCATTCTTCGTGAAAAACTATTTTATATCAAAACAAAAACGACAACGTCTCAAAATTGAAATCCTAAAAACTGACTCAGAGACAAGTAATAAAATAATGAATAGATAGTTAAATACTTCCGCTGTAGATGAAATTGACATTAAAGAGTATAATGCGAATATTATATTATATATGCTGCATTTTGGTCATTTTTGTATCGTGTGGTCAGTTTTAGAATATTATGCATCTCTTTTCTTTTCTTCTCTTCTCTTCAACTCAAACTTAACCGAGTACAAAACAGAGCACACCACTTAGTCTGTCGTTTCGAGATAACCGATTCTCCCTGTATCGATTCTCCCTGTATCACCGATTCTCTCTGTATCGATTCCCCGTTATCACCGATTCTCCCTGTATCACCGATTCTCTCTGTATCGATTCTATCTGTATTACCGATTCTCTCTGTATCGATTCCCCGTTATCACCGATTCTCTCTGTATCAATTCTCCCTGAATCACCGATTCTCACTGTATCTGTACCACGTCCCCATCTCTGAACAGAAACAGCAACCTCTCTTCTCTTCGATACCCCCCCCCCCCTCCTTCTCTGCACGTACTGGAAGACCAACTCACTCAACTCCTCTACAAAAACACGTCGCTTTGGGAATTCTTTCCTCCCTATAGCTGTACCATCCGGTACAATAATACCTCTCTCTCTCTCTTGATTTCCTCTCCTTTCCTTTCCTATATTTATTTTTATTATTATTCATTACTATGTTTATTGCCTTTTTGGCCTATGTAAACAATTTCCATTTTGTACTTTGGATTTCCTCACAAATACACTCATTATTATTATTATTATTATATAACGTACCTTTTAATATCCATCATAAAACATATAATTGTTCGTGTCTTTAGTTTCATCAAGAACTGTGTTACGTACTGCTAAGTTGAAACTTCGACACTAAATTGATACTTTGCCTTTGAACTCCTTTATTGGTTATTATTTGTATGCGCGACGCTATCATATTTGTTTTGTTTATATATATTATAGTGTTTTCTATGTAACATTTCAATATACTAATCGATAGTTCATCGAGTAATAATAGACAGCCTTTCAACTCTTATTAATTTCATATACATTTTATATTTAATAATTTGATGTAAATAGGTAGGTAAGCAAAAAGCAGTATTTCATATTTTGATTAAATTAATTTTAAGAGCAAATATTCGTACAATTTTAACATACGTAAGTTGTCTGTAAAATATAATTTAATATATGTATATATCTAAATCTGTTTTAAGTTACATAAACTGCTTAATTGCAATCAAGTATTAAAACAGTATTTTGCCAATGCTTTTGAGCAGCTGAATTTGCAATATTAAACTGCGTACAGATTCAATAAGAGTAAAAAAATTGTTCAACTCTTGATTTCATATGCTTCGCATTGTAAATATTTATCAACAAAAATCGATTAAGTTTGCATAAATATGAATGAAATAAGTAATATTATTATTATATTATTATGTTAATATTATTTATCGAGACTTCAAATATTTTATTCTTGTAACAAAAATCTATATCAAATATTGCTAGCTATATTTGTATTTAAAACTGGTATATTACATTTACTATTTATTAAGAGATTATTTATCATTATTTTACTAAATCATTATGGCAAGAAAATAGTAGTCTCAAACTGATTATAACAGCCAAGAAGAGTTGCGGATTCATCGATCAATACTTTAAGTTGGTATATATAGTCAAACTAGGTTGCAAATTGATCGAGATGAATACAGCCATTTTTAAATAACTGATTTTTAAGCTACTAACAAGCTATCCAAGCCTGCATTACAATAGACGAATATCTACATACATACGCATATATTTATTTAAAAGTTTGAAGAAAAACATCATTTTACGAAAAGATCTCAGGGCCGAGGCCTGCGGTAAGACCGACTTACACTTTAATCTCCTCGTCCATTTCCTCATAAAAAGGATCCATATTTCCCTTCTCCTCTAACTTGGCCATTGTCGTGAGAAAGACGTCGGCGATGTCCCCTTCCGCCTCGTAGGCACGCTCGAGCTTGTACACCGAGGAGAAACAGCCGGGTAAGGCGGCGAAGAGATTACTGCTCTCTTCATCCAGTTTGTTCACCAATTCCGCCTCTTCTGACGAGTGCAAGTGACCAGCCACGAGACTTGCGGAGCACAGGAGGAGGACTGAAAGGATCAGGAAACTGGACACAATCGTTCCCCGCCGCGAAGAAGAGACCAACTGAGAATCATTATCCCACGAGACGGATCCTAGCATGATGTCTGCCGGCTCTGCGTAGATCTGTCTTTGTTAACCCTTACAGCACGTCTACGTACACAAGTTGAAACCAAGTTTTGCTCAACGCTCGATGACTTGTTGTAGAGTTTATTGAATGCGCTACGCCCCACCAAAAGCGGGTTAGGTGGGTAATACTATCCTGTACCGTTTCGTGAATTCTTAAATCTGCTTCTAAACCCTTCTTGATAAAATACGCGTATTGTAAAATGTCAAATAAATGCATTGTGCAACAGCTGTTTGTAGTTGTAAGTATATTTTCTCCGATATTACCGACCGTTATCTTATCAATTTTACATAACAAATAATAGAATTATGCATTAACAATTATTTATCCTAAACATTACTTCGATTTAAGAGTAATTTTAATGAAATTTTGTAGAGTCAAGTGCAACATTTTTCTCGAAGTTTATCTATTTATTCATTATCTTGACTTGATCACTTTTCCTGTCCATAAAAATTAAGGGAAATATCTATTATTATTGATTTCCCCACTAAAATCATTTCGGATTACACATGTATGTTAAATTATGTATGCATACTTTGCAACATATGATATCGATTATCGCTTCAAGAATTGAGAAGATCAACTTTGTCAAATAAAGATAAGTGGCCCTTCGTCACATCACACTATAATTATAGATATATATATATATACTAACATATCTCTTTCTAATGTAACTATTGTAAGGCGATATCTTCTTTCATTTACTTCTGCAACCCTCCGTTACTTGCCTCGTAGGCATTTTGAAGTCCCCTAGGAGAACGGGATTTGAGACGCGTGGTTATGTCGACGTGTTATGTATTTCTCCCCAAAGAGTCAGTCTGTTACAGTACAAGTACCTTCAATGAAGTCAAAGCTACCTTTTACTATATTGCCTACCTACTTATATTATGTAATGTATAAATATATATATATATAAGTGTGTATATGTATATTGTATTTGGGAATTAGAAATGCAAGATTAGAATGCAGTCAATACAATCTATTAAAATGTCTTTATTGAATATATTATGAATGAAAACTTAAATTTTGTACTAATTAAGCCTGAATTCTTCAATTATCAAGCTCGTCAATTATCCATTCATTGTCAATTATTGGAAAATTAGTTAATGAACTTTATTAAAAATACTATGTAAATATTATTACTGTAGAAGGTGTATCTAAGCATATGAAATGTGTAGCTTTAATTTTTGTTAAACATAAAAATAAAACTATATTTGCTTTATTGTAAAGACATGAAGATTTGAATATATGTATCTAGTTACATTCCATGACTACATAATCACTGAATCTCGTCGCATAAAAATGAATAACTGGAGCGTATCTAGGCTTTTCCTCGAAAATCTAAATGAAAATAGAATATCATCGCTATTAAAGTACTGATAACACAAAGAGTGCGGCTAATAACGAATCGATGAGTATACGTGTAAACATGAATTCACACTTTTATCAGCAATGTGTAATTATATATATTGATTTTTGTCTCTTATTGATTTCATATGATCATCGTGCAATTGCATTTCCATCAATAGGAAATCGTTGTATTTTAATAAATTTTAAATTAATCGGTATAAAAAAGTAGTATTAAAATATTTTGAAATAAATTAATTTTAAGAGTAAATACCAAAGATTGAAGTAATTCGAAGACGTGTATATTGTCTGTAAAATATAATTTATTGCATTTATATATGAAACTGTTGTACTCTTGTCCTTTTGTTAAATATTATATTGCAATAATTAGGTTTCGAGTCACTGAAAAGTTGTATTTAACTCCCTACAGAATTAATAAGATTTGAAAATCTATGTAACAGCTGAGACTCTGTAATATGGTTATCGAGAGAGATATTGGAATAACAACTAATTCTATTTGGTCTTTTAAAAACTGTACATTTATCTAAATATTCACTAGATTTATAACGATTATTCTGAATAAAATCTGAGTGCTTATTCTAATAGGAGATTTTATTTTTCATATAAAATAATCAATAATATATTTAAATAAACATTTTAATATTTCATAAATAAATGTTCTCCGCTAAATGGAATGTGATATATACGTTTTCTCCGCTAAATTTGACGTTGCGGATAAATAAAACATGACGGACATCATATAGATAAACTAACATATATGAGTAGAAGTAACTCATGCATGGAACTCGTCGATTCTGAAAGTTTGTCTACTCCCTAGACTGTAATGATATAGGTACATACACTAATTTTGAATGGGATGTAGAATATATCTGGAATGCAATCCTAGCTTTTACTTTTTGTTAATAAATAAGTTATGCAACCTACTTTGCAATTTTCTAAATTTGCAGGCAACATTACATTTAAAATATAGTCAGCGATTGATTTACACGCACTTCAAGTGGATCAATAATAAATCCTACAAATTATAAACCATAATGCTTGGGTATAGTATAAATTATTATTTTTTACAACAAGTAGAAAGCTACGAGAATATTCCCAATATTCTGCCTTCCATACCAATTAACGTAATGCAAATAACAACAAATATGGGATGCTAACATTTGAAATTGTAAACTTTAATGGTAACTTATTTATTTTTACACACAAGCATTTTTTATATTGACAATTTCATTATACAAATAGTTATTAGCTTTACATTTTAATACATATTTTAACACGGCAAAACACTCAGATATTATGCATAATTAATGTTGAAGTAAGATCATAAATGTGGTGGGAACATTTGAGTACATAACATATAAAGGATATTTGGTCATTTTTTATAAAGAGATAAGATTGAGATTTTTTATAAGATTGATAAATATGAAAAGTGCAATATACGAATGTGTGTATACTTAACTTAAACCTAATATCTCTTGCTTATGTTAGCCCTATCCATACCGTGCTATTTAACGCAGCCAATTATCGGGAGGGGGGGGGGCGATTCCCCTATTGAAATCTACTTTAGGAGTGTACTAAATAGTGATGAACATTGGCATACAATAAAATCCAAATGATCTACAGATGACTTTGCGTATGCAAATTTTCTTTTCTTTTTAAATAAAAAAGTTACAGTTAATTTAACTTTTAAAGTACACCAAAAAAGTAAATTTTTTTCAATATCTCAATTTTAATCTAAATAATTAACTATATAATAAAGTACTCAGTATCTGATTATTATAGTGCGTGTTGATGGTTCATTATGTATTATCAATTAAATAGATTTCACTAATATCCACCTCGATTTTATACATTTTGTTGTTTTCACTTATAATTAGATGAACTAAAATACATGGGGGTCACCTACTTTAGAGACCTATTGCGGACCCCCTGTGGAGGGGAAGAAGGGGGGGTGGTAACAAGAAGAAAACATTATTAAAAGTTGTTAAACATAAACATAGGAAATAATAATAATAATAATAATATTAATAATAAATTATGTAAATTTCAAGATGAGTATATGTTACATTTGACCGTTTAAGAATTTATATATTTGACTGAACTTCCAATTGTATAATATCGACACAGATTATTGTATATATTTCAATGAATTATAATTTAATAAATATAATTTACGAAGGCTTATAATAAAAAGTTAAGAATGAATCTAATATCAACTCTTTATTCAGAATCTAGTTACATTAAATAGGTTGGAAAACATCTTTTAAATAATACTATTATTTAAAGGGCAACACGTATCTTTATCACCTCTCAATTAGTCAAAATATTATTTCAATACTATTTTGTCATGTAGGAACAGTTTGTTATTCGGCATTCCATATGAGTATATATATATATCGCATTTATATATGCTGTCTGTATACATAAAATATTGCTAAATCATAATATGGGACAGTTATTAAATTACGAGATTGAAAATGTCGTCATTTTTGTAGAGCTATTACAGCCATATATCTTTTAGTTCTTGTATTTCCTCAAAATTTTGTTCTTAACAAAAAGTCACACAGTCAGTATACAAATGAACTAGATTTCCCTGTATTGAATATTTGAGAACAGAATATCAATTAACCATGTCATAATATGTGCACAATAATAATTGCTTTTGCAGAAATCTTATATCTCATATGTCAGATGTCTGATAAAGTTAATAAAACGCCGCAGTTTATAAATTGTTTTATTGTGTTTTTAGGTAATATAATTCCAATACTTTATGCAATCTAATAACATAATATGAGTATAATTGTTGGAAAAAAGCGAACATAATATAATAATAAAATTCTGACATAAAAAGTTGCTCTATATTTCAAATATGATTTACATAGATTTAGTATATTTCAAATGTTATTTAAAATGAGTATTTTGCAAATTCTTATTCCAAACAATTCTAAAATGTTAATGCAATATTTAATGTTTAATTTTTAATACTCGAATCAAATATATGTGAGGAACATTTTATTGTGTATACCAAAATAATAATAATACGCATAATAAAGTCATTTCGACTGAAAAACGATTGATGAGCCAGCAAGTGGCTAGAGAAAGCTTATATTATTTTAAAGATGTTAAAAAATATTGGAAAAGTGTTCATAGTGCTATAGTCAATCGCTCTGTAACCGCGATACACTCGCAATTATACTGCAGCTGTCAATCATTTCCCGGGATATGCGTGGGATGGGCACAGACATTTCAAATGTAATCGGATTGTAAAAACAACTTTACGATAACGATTAGATTGACGATTTGTAAATATTAAAGCAATTTTATTGGATAAAAAGGTATATTGCTGGCGCCATTCGAGAAAGTGGCTAGTCGCTCGATCAATCCGATCCAATCTAATCCTATTGTAATACATTTAAAAAGTGGATTTATATATAAAGCGAAATAAAAATAGAAGTACGATTTTCAAAATTTGTTTTGCAATCAAAGCATTAAGGTACAAATTCCGTTGTTTTACTTTTCATTGCCAATAAGTGACCATTAAACAATTAAATAGTGAGTAAACTTTATCTTTTTTGTTTGAATGTAGAAATGGTATTAGTTTATTCAATCGATTGAATCAATTTTATTATCCATTCAGAAATAGTTTCAAATTATTTTGAGTGTATCTAAATTAATCGTTTTCTGCGCATAATCCAAAATTTCTTCTCTTAAATAGTTTTTAAAAATCATATCACGACATTAAACGAAAAATTCCTTACATTTTTCAGACAAGTTTTTTGCGTTTCACGGTTATCTAGGTATATAATTATACAACATATGCTCATCATAAAGTCTACAGATTAGAACTTTTTTGAGTCAACTCTCAGGAATTTAGATCAAATTACATTTAATCCTATCTCGAGTTCTGCGAAGAGAAAGTTAAAGCATGCATTGAAACTGAGCTAGAAACTTTCCAAGTAAACTGGTTGCAAGATTTTGTGAAAAACAAGTTAATAAGATTTATTTTCACCGCAAGCACCATCTGTCTGTAATTTCCTGCCATCTTTTCTGAAATATGGGATCAAGATGACATTTATGATTTGCTGAGAGATGCAAACACTTTGTTTAGGTTTTCGAGAAGCTCGTGTAATTGTAGCCCCTATGCTCAAAACATGATAGCCGGACAGGACAGTGCTCCAGCTCAAATAGTTTATGTAATTTAGTTAAAGTTGAAAATATTTGTACTGACGAACGTGCATTGGGTTTGTCTAAAATATCCACATTTTCCATATATCAAGCAAATAAATATGGAAATAGTTTCAACTGGGTACTTTATAAGTCGAAACAGTGAATGAAAATTAAGTGGCAGTAATTTCTTCTGAATTTCTGCTAATTGATAACTATTTGAATTACTTACGTTTTTCTTGGTTTTATTTTTTAATTTTTTGCTTAAGCTGTTAGATAGATACTTTTAATTTTTGTTTAACATTTTTATTTCATGTTTATAGTCTAATAAATACAGGGAAACTTAGGTATATTTAGTACTGAATAATTGAAATAATTGAAATATGCGTAAATATGTTCAATGTTGACATTGTAATAAACAATGTTTGTACAATAAATAAGAATAATAAATAAAACTTTAAGATATATAATATGTAATATAATATAAATATTACAATATTAAGTTTAGAATCATAAATATTTATCGGTTAAACACAGCGTCAGAAATTCTATAATTGAGCCTTTATAGAATACCTTCCTTATAATACCGGTTTTCCTTTCCTGCTCATATTCACGGTTTTATCAATGCAAAAACACACATTAGTGACCCTTATTATTCTTGCTTAGTGACATAATTGATTGACCATGAATAAATACAGAATATGTTTATTTACAGTCACTTGTCAGATCTGATTATACACCTATATAAACCTTATAAATCTAATTCATTCTCTTATTAAAGAAATAAATGAATTGGCCTCCATAAAAATCCCCCAAGAAGTCTGAAATTAGCAGCTAAGAAACGTATGGGACCCGAGGACTCCCCTGATAGTTTACTGAACTCGATAGTACACTGAGTTCATTACCGAGAAATTAGCTGCTATGCTATTCGTCAGTATATTTCCACAAATGATTTCATAAAAAGTCGAGTACGTCATCTTGATTCTACCCATGGATGTCAAACTAAGTCAGTCGTTACAGAAAATACTCAATGCACTTACTACTTTGATAACTTCTAAATAGTTAAGTAAGGTTACAAAATAACACAAACATGACTCAAGGCAGATAGCGAGAGAGAGAGAGAGAAACTGAACTTAATCTTTGAACTAAAAATAGAGGAAATCCGCTTTCTCTTTACACTTGAATGATAATTACTGCAATAATTTTCGAATTTCAAACGTTTTTTTTGGCTTTCTTGTTGTAGGCATACTTAGATGTACATTCATTCAGAAGATTTGCCAAAATATTGCAGCTCTATTACATATTTATATGTGATATTTTTATTTTCCTTTAAATTGTAGCAAAATTAATGTTTTCTGTACTCTGTACCTATTATAGAATTTAAATAATAATACTAATTATTATTATGTCAGAACAATCAAAGTTTTCAATCTTTGTTATATATCGGGATAATTAGTTTATGTTCATAACCATTAAATATTGTGCAGTTAAATAGAAAATACGACTGTTTCCATGTTTATATTTATTGGATACTTCTTACTTATATTCTTTTCTAACTGTTATTTTTTATTAACTTCGCTCAAAATATGACTATATCACTTCCTTATCTTTTTCTTAGTGTTTCACTGCTGTTCTTATTAACATTTACAAGTATAGTAATGTTATCATAAAAATGCATTGTTTTTTTATTTAAAATATAAAATAGATTAATAATTACAGAGAAGCTAATGTAAAATTTGATATATTTTGCTAATACAAGCTATGGATATATTTAAATTCTGTGATTGTATGCATAAATAGACTACCTAGATATTGATTAAAATGGGATTTTAATGGTTTCCAAAAACGAGTTTACAGTTAAATTAACGAACAATATTTGTACAATATAACATAACAATAATCTAAAGTAAAGCAATAAAATTAAGCTGGTAGTACCTATTTGTTATTTTTCATAATGAAAAACATACAAGCTTGAATTATAATGTATTAATGATAAATGTAAACGATTTATGCTAATTTAAAGCTAATTAGCTGTAAAAAATTGAAATATTTAATTATTTAGTCAAATGTTTAAAAACATTGTGCCTAATTGTTTTAAACTGTTGAAATACGTAACGTTGATATTTAAATACGTAAGGTAATTTTGTTCTTAATTGTTTCGAACTGTTTAAACACGTAAGGTGAATATGTTTAAATACGTAACGTAATTGCGTGCCTTAAGTCTTTCAAACTTTGTGCCTATAATTGTGTTTTTCCTAATTCCAATTGTTAGGAAATACTTTGCAAACTCTATTAAGTCGCAATGTTACTAACATATCTAACCATTCTATATATGTAACAATTTATGAATTCTATGAATTACTTATTCTGTCGCAGCATTCATTTGGTATTGTTTTTATTATTCTCATTTTATTCTGCCCATACATGCTCAGTCACATTCCGATAACAATCGATCTATCACGTTTTATTTCCTTCATGTAGGGGTAACAGAAAGAAACATTTCTTGCGAAAAGACACACATGTTCACATCCCTTGTAACATCTGACAGTTCCTGTTGATACAAACTATATTATATATAGTGTTACTCAGAATGATTTTCAAATTAATAAATATATTAATCTAGATAACATTTCGAAATTTTATCTTTAACAATTTGCATTAAAGCAATGTGGAAAGAAACCATATCTTATTGGAAATTAAATAACTAATATGACGATGGGAGTATTATGTTTATCTAATTAGTCTTGCAATTAAATAATTGTTATTTTACTTTAGCTGTAAAATCCAGTTATGCTTATGCTTTTGGTTTTAATATTATAGTTTAGATCAAATTTAGATTACGTCATCACAATAAGGAAAAAGATTGTAGATTGCTATAATTTATCTAAGATAAACTGCAAATTGGATTGTTTATAAAAATATAAGAAGTAGAAAAAGTAATGATTCATTATGATTTTTTTTCTGAGAACTAATGATACCAAAATACACATTTATTTGAAACTTCAGCTTACTCGTTAAAAACATATTCACGCTGTACTATATTATGTTACTATTCAAATGGTTATGTTAATTTTTATTATAATTTGTATATTAGTATGCTATTAACGTAGTTATTAAGGGTAAAACTTTCTATTCAAAAGTCCTTTTCTTTCTGGTATATTTATAGGATAACATATAATTTTAAACGCGTATTTAAATCCTCATTTATCTAAATCCTAAATCATTTCCGCCGCTGTAATTAACCAAATTTGTAGACTGCAGAATATAATAATTCGAGAAACAAAATAACTAGAATAGAGCAATAATTCCGAAATGACCGCAGAAGAAAATTGAAAAACAGAAAAACAAAAATTGTTATATCGAATGAAATAATAATGATAAGTAGAAACCAAACGGAAATGAAACATTGAAGATAACAAGTAGCAAATAAGACAAAGAGTAATGAATTATTCTATTTTGATACTCTTTCAAGTAAATATATCTCGAATGCACCCGATTTCTTGTGGAGTAAGAAAAAATATAAAAGAGTCAGTTATTTTAAGAATGAGAATAAGACAATATATATATTAGAATGGGGTGGATAGCTAATTCCCAGTGGCACGCAGATGACCCTTTTTTCTCAGATGACTGACTGTATCCTTGTTTGAGTCCTCTGGTACCGAAGGATATTGTACTATATTAAACTTGCACGAAGGTAGAGATTAGATGAGATGACGAAAGAGGCAAGACACAATTTGGATATCTTAAATTCAATTCTGATGAGATAGGTGATCGATATTTGGAATGGTTGGTGTAGGCAATGGATTCATCAAGGAATACATACTTTTTCATGTGTTTTGAATGTAACCTTTTAATTCAATGAAGTCTTAGAAAATGAAAAATAATCTTCTAATTCATGAAATGGAGTATTCACTATTTGGGCTAAATACTGGGCTACTAAGCAGTTTGAGTATATACTCCATAAAAATCATACATAATTAAGTAATAATGATTTGTTTACCATACAAATAAACAGGTAGAAGAGTGATACATTCTTTCACACCAATTTTAGTATTTCTGCAATGTGATTTCGTCAAATGCTTGGCTTCCAAGCTGGGTTAAAATTATTACTCTCTATTCATTCAAAGTTTCTCCTAGTTTTGCTGAGCGATCATCTATGTCACGTATGTCAACCATCATGTTTGGTTCTACAAGTTGATTGCGAATACTTTGTTTAAAACAACACTATGAGCTAACTCGGTCGGAGTTCGAAATGGAGTGGTTTTATTTGTGTAGGGATATCTGCATCATTACAAGTAATTATCAAACCACCATGGCTTCTAGCAATAGTTGAGTACAGACTTAATGTTTATTTGGTAGCTCTTCTCGTGGAATTTGGTTATTTCTTATTAATATAGCGAATGGATGGGTATTTGACAATAGTAATGATTTGATTATTCATTTCCTTATCCATTGTTGTACACGTACAGCTCTTCTTCTATCCGCCATTCTAAGATAGACACGAATAATTGAAGGACTCTTTGGTGTGTTGATGCTTTCTAGTCTTGCTAGCTCTATCCATGCCAGTGATCTCCATCTTTAAAACAATCCACTATCCTTCTTCGATATTCATTACATATTTGATTTCTGTTATTTTCAGACATGCTATTTAATATATTATATGTGTTAACTTAATTCGTTGATAATTTCCTTTTATACTTGAAATGTAATAGTATATTAATTAAATTGAGTTCATTAAATATTAAAACGAATGGACAATTAATAAAGTGAATGTTGTTTATCTAACTATGTTAACTAGAATACCTCAATTATTGTCATATGTACCTACGTTATAAATATTGAATAAACGTTCTATATATTTAAGCTATATTACAATTAAACCAAATTTTATTACTTATTGTGATAATATATGCCTGAAATATTCAATATAATCATTTGAAATAATATTAATTAAACTGAACCAGAAAAGCTATATTTTTAGTGTTTTCATTTTGCATTAGCAATTAAAGTATTGTATAGGCTATACCGAAAAGGATGCGCGGCTGTATAACCACATGTCTTTGTTCAATGTTGTTTAAAACAATTATTCAATACAAATAAAATCGTCTGTGTTCTACGGTAGGGTAAGGAAAAACGCTATTCTATGTTTTTTAATAATGTTTAATTAATATGTTTATATATAAATTATTTTATTTTTATATAATAAACAGATATCTATACTGCCGCGCATCCTTTTCGGTATAGCCTATAATTAAGTAACATAGTTATCTGATCTAAAATTATGAAGCAATAGGTAGAGTATTGTTTAAATTCCAATGCATACATACAATTGAGATAGTCGCATTTAGTGCATGAAAACATTTTTAATAAAACAAAACACTTTATTAAGTTGAATTCAAACAATAACTTTATGAATTCTGAATATGCTTCTTCCCAGACACTAATTTATGGACAATAGTATGTATGTTGTTTTCTATTGAGAAAAATGTGAATTCAAATATTATTTCCATTGTCGTATATGTTTTGTGATAAAATGAAATGAAACATTATTACCAATTTTCTAAAACTAGTCTGTATACGAAAAACGTTCAGAGAGAATTACAAAGTTCTTCAGATTACTCTACATACACACATTTGTTACCGCCAACACATAAACAAAGGTGTTATACTATATTATAGGTACCTACACTTGCGATACTTTACACATTGGATGTTTCCTGTTCAACTAAGAAAAGCGTAAATTACTGTTAAGAATCTTGTTTTCTGGGGTGATTATGTCTGGACTTAGTTCAGAGTTTAGGATATCAAGATGCACTTATTTTGTGTAAACTAGGATAAAAATATATATCTGGCTTCCGATGGTTTTTCAACTTAATGGATGGAACGCGCAGAACTATTCTATGAAATACTATTCTAAATTCAATTGACGTCGGTAGAACTACTTTTTGGTGGGACGATACGTCAGTGTAGAGATAATTGGCTTTGATGATTTCCCCTTTTCCATTAATAATATCTTGGATACGCCCTTTACAAGTTTATATATAGTCGAAAGCTTAAGTAGATCTTTTATATGTAGAGTGTGAGTTTTTTGTATTTTTCTTTACTCTTTACTGCGAGGGGCTTCTATAGATTATAAGAGGTGTATCAGAGTGATTACGGTACTTGATTATCCGTGGCATATTGTAATATATACAGACATATATATAATATATACAATATAATTAGGATAAAATGACGTTTTCATAAATTATGTAATAATTATACCCTAAAAACAAAAACCTAAGCACTTAACAAAAAATTCAACTAGTCTAACAATGCAACTAAAATGAAAATTTCTATAAATACGCAGATTAGAGATACAACAGATAATTCTAGAAATATGGACATTTTGTTGACGAAATAAGAACAATCATAATAAAAAGTCCATATTAACTTATCGGTCACATAATATCATTAAACTTAAATATTCTGTCCTACATAAACAATGTATTCTTTAGTAGAAAGTAATATTTATTCTGATATTATAATTTGAAGGCATATTTGATTAGTAACTTTGTTAATTCAATATTGTACATTTAACTATGCAAGAAATTCGGTCACTCTTTCCTAAAAATACATTTTGTGAAAGCGAACATTTTAAAGTATTTCAGTTTTTTTTACCAGCTAACTAACTAGTTCTCATGCTTTTTGGGGGCTTTTTGCATTGCTATTCTAGAAGAGTCAATACAAAAAATAAAGCATTGTAAAAAAATCTGCAAAAGAGAGGTATCAATCATGAAGTACCAGGCATTCCAGAGACCTAATTAATCTTATAATTATTTTTGGGGTGTTCATAAGTATGAAAAAACAACTAGGTACAATCAATTACTTTATTTTTGAAGTTTGCTTTTATATTTCATGATTAAAGACATATCTTTAGAAAACATATTATTTTCTTTAGAAAATGTTAACAGAGACTAACGTTCCAGTCACACTGAGTACATTCCATTTTAGCACAGCTATAAGCTGCTGCATACATAATTAATTTAAAAAATACATTATATTATGACATACAATCTACATTAATTTCAGTAGAATAATCTATTCTGAATGATAATGTTTTGCCTGAATGATCTGATAATATTCCGTGTCATCAAAGCATTCAAAGCATGAGGTAATAATTTAATTTGTTTTTTAAATATTCCGAACCTAAGTCGATGTTTGTGAATGTATTGAAACGTTTTTAATATGGCCTGGTTTTTAGAATGAGTAAATTGTAAGTGATTTTTCAAGCAGATAATATTATGATAATAAGTTGTCGGACTCACTAAATCCAAAGTATAACTATTTTACTTTTAATACACGTTTAAGCTTACCAAATATTATGACTATACGTAAGAATTATGTTTAACATTTTTTGAGAGTTTAAAAATGATATATTGTAAAATAATAATAAATCACAATTCATTTTCAGATAACTGTCAAACATTTTCAGCATGATTATATATAACTAATTCGTAAATGATTACCTGCGTAATTATTCCTCAAATATACTTCTAAACAGCAAAGCGTATATTTGTAAAAAAAGTGTTTCTACGGAATGCATTTGTATAGATATATGCAGAAATATTGGTAAAAAGTGAAAATCTTGAGATATTTTCGATGTCTTTGTATTCATTGTTGGCTACATTGAAAGCGCGCTTTCATATACATTAGTTGCATGTAATTAGATTATGTTTAAAAAATAATAATAATTACTTCACATCATAAAATAGGCACGCACGAATTCTTTCCTTTATCTTGATATAACTTCAGTTTGATATTTGATATTCATATTAACCTTTTGATAAAGACCTCCAGTGCTTTTGCCAAGTATCATTCCCTTGTTTTACGCTCAGGTTTATAGAAAGGGGAACTCTATTTTTTTCTATCGAATTGTATAAATGAAAAAGTGCTTTCAGGAGTCCCGCTTGCAGAGAGCAACCGGATGTCCCTTAATGGATACTAGATGACTTAAAATAAGGTCAAAATTGTATTTTTTTACAGAAATATGTGGGGAAAAATCATACGTTTTTAAAAAAAGAATGACGTTTTATATAGGTTATTTGGACATTGGATGTTTTACATTCAGTCGTAATATATAATTTTCAGAAAAGTTGTGTCATTTTCAAGATATTTATTTCTATTAAATTTTAAGAAATTGTATTAAAAATTAAACGTGAAATAGAAATGGTATGCATATCGAGTTTTGATAGGCAGTGTTTTATTTCATTGGTTTATTTACATTGATATATTTACTTGTATGCATATACTTAAAAGTTTTCGGTAAAAATCATTGTATTTCATTGAGGCTGCAAAATTTGGTAAAAATGTTTAGTAGGTAGTAAATATTTTTATTTTTATCATTTGAAGATCAAATGTTTAATGTGATTTACATTACATTACAAATTATGAATTAAAGAGTTTGTTTTTAAATTGTCATTAATCATCAAGAACATTTGAAACCCTATCTATCAATATACTCAATAATACTTACAATTTAGTGTGAACTATTTTAATTAAATGCTTTTTGGAGGGGAAGATGGTCCAACGGTTACAGCACTGGCTTATATTGCGAAAAATCGCAGGTTCGAACCTCTGTTCGGACTCAGAACAGAATTCTCCTCGCCAGTCCCCCAATTAACAATGAAAACCTGGCTCAGGAAATAATGCTTTCTAGCAGGCCTAAGGGCACGGGACCCAACTACTATTTACACGTTTAAGTAACTTAAGTATGCCATTGAAGATATACTGATTTAACTATTATATACGATTCTAATAATTGTATTCTTAGGCGGACGCTAAATAAGCCTTTGAATTATTGCTTACAGTCTTACTGTACTTTAGAGCAGTACAATGAAAAGAAGCTGCTGCAAAAAGGACAATATATTACTGGCGAGCTATCTGAGAGTGGTCACTACTATGTTCCCTAACTGTATTAAATCACTTCCTTAAATGTCTAAAGTGTTTAATCAATCTTAAATGATGAATTTTGTAAAAAATATATTTAGATAGATATTCACATTGTGTTAAACATGATCAAGAAAAATGCACAAAAATATTAGAATCTAAAAAAACAAATGTTTTATACTTAGCTTAATAAATAATGAATAGATGAAATATAGTGAAGTTTCCTGGTTTTTGTTTTCATTTAAAAGGTACTAAGATATAATAAGTCAAATGTTAAAATGTATTAGAACAACATAACTTTGATTTCATTTAATGATGAAATATTCATGTTGCATTTAGGTTTGATTTTCTTGTCATTTCCTTTGATCAAGGAAATCTCTACATATAACATGCATATATTATTTTATTATCTGTTGAGCTTCTGGTCGATAAATTCAGTTTTAGTGAAGAAACAAGTTTTATTTCAGTAAGTATAAGATTAAGTAGTATCGATTAACTATGTAGAGATTAAGTTGTCTGTAGTTGTGAAATGAGAAAAGCTTATTTTTAACCAGTTCATCCGAGAAGACCGTCAATAAGTATGTAAGATATGAGAGCGATTTCGTACTGTGATATTCGGAATTAGCCGTTAATCTTCAACCGCATTGCTATAATTAGAAAGAATAGAAAGACATATTAGCATACTCTACCGAAGTCAGAGTATTATGATAAAAAATAAATCAGAATCGGGCTTATTAGTCACCTCTCTCTTTATAATGTTTAAACCTCCTTCATAGACGAATCAGAGTTTTAAAACGTATTTAGTAAAAATTTAACAAAGTTGTGTTCTTGAGTTTTGGTGAAGCAAGTTTCTTAAATTTAAAATATGTAAAAAATATGTATTTGCTCATATTTTTTTAAATAATTAAATTTCTACAAACCACTTTATATATGTTATGCTAGAAAAAATAGTTGTTATAGTACTTCGTGTATTATTATTCTTACAATGAATAATAAAAATGATAAAACTTTATTTTGAGAGAAGTCGGAGAAGCTTACATAGCTAACAAAAGGGTGGGGCGGTATGGATAGAGTTAAAATATCCCTAAAATTTAAGTGTTCATTACGTTTCATAGCACAACTCTTTGTAAGTGTATAATATATATATGCGTACATAATAATTATATGATATTAACTTCAAATTAGATAAGTACTGATGATTTCAGAGATAACTAAAATTAAAACATTTTTGGTTAAATATATTTTACATAATTTCAGCAGTTCGGACTATATGATATCATGCAATTTTATAACTATTTAGTCATTAATATTGAGTCTTCCCACTGAATTAAGCTTCCATTTTATAATTTCGGATAAATACAATAAGAACATCAATAAGCATTTTAAGATGTAATCTGTTTCAACTTTTTAAAATCAAAATGTAATAATTGACTTAATAAAAGGCTAATGTTTAAATGTTCCACGGTTACAATAATGAGATTTTAATGTTTCTGAATTCCTAAAAACTGGATAGCCGGCTTTAATTCATTGAAGTAGTTTTGAATTAACCAAAAAAACTACTAAAAGGGCAAAAAATCATGAATCGGTTATAGTTTGTTTCTACTTCTGTTTCAAGTTGTATAAATTGATTTTTAATGACCACTACTCTGTAAAATACGTCAAAAACAGATAAATTGAGACCGAATTATTCTAACAAATATAAATGTGCATAAACAACTTGCTTTCATCCAAAATACAAAATACAAAGTAAAACATAGGCCAACCTTTATTACCGTATTTTTTTGTAATGCACTAATTATACTGACGATAGTTTTCATTTATAAGTCGACATAAAATGAATCGATATCACTTTAATGAAGTGACTATCTGTGAAAATGTACTATAATAACTTGTATAAATTAGACATTTATTGTAAATTAAGAATTATCTTTCGAATGGTGATATTAAATCTCCCCTGTTAATGCTCACGAAAAAGGTGTACATATATACATTGACCGAATCCGAAAATTATTAAATATATTGTAAAATATATATATGTTTAATATAAATATTCATTTCAAAAAGGTGTAAGCGATTTTTGCAATAGTTTACATCATTTTAAAATAACAAAATATGTTATCATAATGTAACTTAATATTTCTTAATAAGATATAAGTAACCTTATTGTTTACCTTATTACAGAACATTTACAAATCGTAATATGGAAATCTTATGCGGAACTTATTACTACAGTATTATTAAACTAATGAATCACATGTACGAACCAAATTTTCGTTACATATTAAAAGACGTTTAAATACTAAAGGACATTTCGAAAATGTCAGTTATAGTGTGGGTACACACAAATTCAATATATTACTTTAAAACTGTAATAGTTAGGGTTTTATTTTCTCTGAATTTTTTCTGAAATAGTAAATAGAAGTAATTAATAAACACAAGCTTTTGTCAACAAAGAACGGCTGGCTCGTTACAGGAGCTGATTACGCTATTTATTGGTTGTGTAGTTATACATGGTTTAAGACGTGATCTTGTTGGTTCATTATATGGTAAACTATTTGATATAATATACAAATAATTTCCAAGAATAATTGCCAAAAAAAAACCTGTACAATAATAATTAATTTAACTTCAAATCATGTTGAGAAGCATTAATAGTAAAAGTATAATAAGAATATGCAGGTGTAATCATTAGCTAATAATGACGTGAATAATAACATAATATACAGTATAATAATATATATATAGTATTTCTACATAAAAGGATATGAATTGCTTTCACATTTTGAGATAATCTTCTATATGTGTGAATATGTAACTTTACTAACCGTAGTCAAATAATGAAATATGCGTTGGTTACCATAATCTACAAAGAATCCTAAATGAGATGCACTGTGCTTTGAAAGTAAAATTATCACGATTTACATACTTTTTACTCATTGAATTGCGTTTTATGTCTTTACAAAATTATAGGACCACACATTAATGTCTAGTATGTTTCTGAAGGTATTGCACAGGGAATGTACCTACCTTACATATTATTATACATTCAGTTCAATTTACATCCACGCAGCCTTTAGATTCTCGCTAACTGCAATTTGAAGGATTTTAAAGCCATGGTCGGTGATGGCAATTTAGTTTACAATAGAAACGTGGGTACGTAGATTACGTGTCAGAAAAGGGATATGGCGGAATAAAAAATATGGTCATGGAATAGAGTTGCCGGAAAAGAGGGTGGCAATGTAAATTTGGGGTGTTTGAGGAAGTGCCTGATAGGTGATGGGAGGAACGATCGGCGGGGATAAAGCAGTGGACGGTTAGGAGGTGCTTGCTATTTTCTGGAACATTTTGGAGTAAAGAACTAAAAGTGTCGACGGAAATGTTGAGTTGCAGAATGATTCAGAAGCTGGCATCTATAGTTGCTACTATCACGACAGATTGGTATGTTACAGGAACAAAAAGGGGATATCACACGCAATCCTCAACTAAAGTTGTGATTTTACATTTCAGATTATTTCCATTCACGCTTACCCAGCTGTGGTTAATTTAGAGCAGTAATATAGTAATAAGTTCTGCTTAGTAGAATATATATAGTATACGCTATGCATTTGTATAAATATATTACTACGCTACATGCATTTATGTAATATAATTTTGTTTTATTAAATAACAATATAATATTAAACATTATTTTGTACAGATGATAAGATAGTCTATGCAATATATTTTCAGTGTATAAATTTATATATGTGTACATGGTATATTGTTTTACAAATATCTTAAATGTGCCATATAAGTATTTAAACAATTTTAATTGATTTATTATATTATTAATATTTAATTTGTATTCAAATAAAGTTCCCAATAAAAGTATACTCTATATCTTTAATATTCGAGAGTCCAGTATGATAAATAGATTTATTAATATACAGCCTCTTATTTCTAGAAACAGCAAAATATAGTGCAATCAGAAACAATTTGCATGCGTTATAGCCTTAAATACGGAGTTTTTTTGTTTTAAATGAAGCTTTAATTTTTGCAACAATTAAAAAAATTGTACGCAATACAAAATAATAATTTTGTACGTATATATTTCAAAAATAATTTGGTCTTATGTTATGTATATCGAAATCTAATCTGAACGTCAACAATATTACATTAACATAATAATAATAAACCCGATTTGTAGTAAAGGATGCATAATCACTCAATCAAACGATTAATCACGTTCAGCAATGACAGTTAATTAAATTCCTTATTTGCTAACTCATTTATTTATGAATTTCAGAAATATTGGAGATAGCTAACCTTGGTGAATTCATTTTAGAAATCCTAAAATATTACACAGAAAAGAAAAGTGTACGAGTATTTAAATTAAAAGACACATAAAGCTCGTGACAGCATACATTTATTTCCATTTCGCTAAATCGAAGTTCTAAGTTGGATGTTTTAATGATTTCGATTTTAATTTTTGAAGAACAAAAAACGATCCTTCTAGGATAATAATTTTCCTCAAATCTTGTTCTCTATGTGTAGAGTTTTGAGGGAGTCATAGATATACTATCCTATATCCACTGGAATTCTATGCTATTATTTAACAGCATAATACAACGCAATATAGACTTTTGAAGTTATTGTAATATTGAATAGCCGAGCTCCAATTAGTTCTATAATGGAGTACAATTAATGAGACCACTTTTGTGCAAATTACGCGGAACATGTCATAATAAATGTTCAGATAATAACAGTCACATTAGTGTTCGCTCTGCTTGTGTGTACGCTATGGAGTAACATGTAGACTTGCAACAGAACCTAGGCATATTTTATAATTACCCATTAAAGTGGTCAAAAAGCAACCTTTGCCAATACACCTCTAAATTTAAACGCTTGAGTTCGATTTGTAAAAGAATGTAATCTATAATACGCTCTGAAATTATTATTACTTATAGGGTATATTTTAAGAAGTATGTTATATATTATTTGATACTTAATCAAGAAATTAAGCTATAAATAGACTCGAAATAGACCCCCCCCCCTCCTGCTCTAAGTGTTCCCCTATTTTTTGTAATATAAAGGAGAACAGTGCTACTCAATATTTGTCACGCACAGAATAAAATAAAATAATATTGATTATATATTATAAGTCGATACAAGTAAGGTATTAATGAGTGCTTAATAGCTTTTAATATATACAATTAACTATTTTGCAGCTATTAATTAAGTACATAGCCATGCATTAATTGTAGATAATTTTATTGTTTAGTACCTACACTGTTATGTATTATAGCGAATTTTAAAGAATCAAGTTATTATCAATTTATTAGTCGTTTCAAAGAAATCTATGATCTGCAAGACTTTCAAAAGTATGAAAATACGTTTTATAGTATAATGAAATAATAATAAGCTGTATAATTGTACAGAATTTAACTCTATTTAAATTTCCACTATTTCATATTGTTTGTTTACAAGAAAATGTTAGCTCCAGTTATTCTTCAATCAAAGGAAATTTTTGACAGATATGTGATAGTTTATCAGTTTTTAGACATAGCTAACGCCTTGTTTTCGTGTATAATCAAGTATCGTACACTCCGGAAAAGTGTGCCAACACCCAAACTTCAATGCATTAAGAGAGAAAACTTCTTATGTTGACAGCATAATTGCTGATAATTTAGCCAAATAGACACCAAGATTGGCCGCCTACATATACCTAATGGCAAATCGTAAAATATTTCTTGACCTTATAGAAATGTTTATTATCAAGTGTATATGTCAATTATAGAAACCTGTATTACACGTATTAGTAGATACTCTAAGATAATCCTACATTTTACTCTTGAAACGTAATATATTTAATTAATTGAATGGCATTTAAAAAAACTCAAAATATTTTCGGGAATAGAAAAGATTGTTAAATCACTTCAATAGATTTAAACACACAGTGAGAAATCAATATTTATTTTATATTGATTTTGATTAGTAAACATTGAACATTTCAAATAGTAATAAAACGTGGAGTTTCAACTCTAATTCTTTTCAAATAATGCATCACGTTGCAAGTTTTATCGAGAGAAAATCGCGATATTTCATTAAAATGATCAAGACATGATTCAATATTTATTAAATAGTTTAAAATATTATTTTGTGAAATTTCTCGTTTGCTTGCTTTCATTTTATTTTTTTTATTTTCCAATTGTTCATTGACCACCTTATGTTTTCTTCTTGTGTGCAACAGTTAAATTTCGTAATGTATTTCTTTTCCCGTTTATCATATGCCATTCTATTTGTACCTTATTTACATCACTTTATGTCAAACGCTGCTTACAATTCCTAATTTGTAATCTGCTACTTTGTCGCAATTCTTGCCTGCCTCTTTTAAGTATCTCGATTCCCAATTGATTTCTACTAAATATATACGCTTTATTATTTATTATCATATTGTTGATATGGTTCCCATGCTATATCTATAAAGAAACCATAGATGTAATCCTAAAATGAATAATTTTGAGGAAGTCTGTAGAGGAAGTGCTAAAGAATGTTTGCATGTACACGCAAGGAAATACAATGCAGAGAGATCTAAAGAAGTAATAGGATGCCAACATAATTGGCAGAAATCACTTCGCTATATAAAAGTGGTTGAATTTTCAAAAGGATACTAAACAACTAATTGTAATAATTTAGTGTATCTTAATAGTTATTGCATAGGACACTTACGGGATATTTATCTAATGTATTCTATATTTGTCAAACTCATAGATAAAACAAAACACTTTTGAGACAAATGCAATACAATACAATACAATACAAATACTAAAACTTTTTGCTTAAAACCAAACATAAACTCACCCATAGACAATCCCGAAAAATATTATTTTCAGTTTAAACAGCACAGATTAAGTTTCTTACGCTAAGGTAGATGTTCTCTTGTACATATCATCCCATATATCGTTTGCGAAACTTCTAACAACATAAATATTGTTGTCATGATAGCTTTGTAGACTTTTAATATTGGCATGTAGACTGACTATATTTGGAATTATATTACTTCAAAGAGATTAGCTTCTACACTATCAGACAGTAGCTCAGACAGTACTTCTTTCAAAGATGGTCTTTTACTTTGTACAAGTTCTATATCACGGCTTTAACGACAGATAATCTAGTAAAATAATTTTACACTGTCGATACTATGTTAATATGTGGTTTATTTTAATCATATCATTTTGAAAGTGTTAAATGTAATATTTTCCCTAATTTAGGGCACTTTCACAGCCCTGTTCCCATAAATTTGATAAATCTAGTGATAACAAACACTGTTATACATTTATTTGAATATTCCTATAACTGATAAAAATGAGGATCCCCAAAGAACATCCTAAAACTTGATTATATTCCAACATGATATCATCACCTCGGGCCAGTCATTTATACCTTGAATACCTTCATTACCTTCACTGGATATGATATTGTTAGAAACCGGAGATGCTTTTCTGAGAGTATTCTTAATAAAAGATGGCCCTAATAAATAATGCTCTTTTAAAAGATCTTAAACTTCTAATTATATGAAAGATTGACACTAAGATGATGTCGGATAACAATCTCCACATCCCCTAGAAGAATTCTGTCGCCAATATTGAGGCATATTTTCTGAACTATCACTTGATTATGCTCTACAGTGTGTTTTTTCTCCTCGCTAAATATACCCTTGTAAAGTGTATTGTGCTCTTTATATAATCACTTTACAATATATTCTAGCATTTCTAGATTTTTGTTATTATTTTAATTTTTAGCTAACAGAAAGGAAGTATACGATATATATTTCTCAAGCAAGATGATAATAAATGCATAGTTTAATGCAGTATTACAGTATTAAATATCATAAAATAATCGATAATTAATGTTATGATTACCCTCTAATTTTGTTTTTAAAACTTAAGGTAATTTATCTAGTTTTAAGACAATATTTTGTTTCAAAAATCTGTGAATCCGTCATGATCTCGGACTTGACAGAATATTATTCTATCAAAGGTTATATTTTTTATAATACTTTTCTAAACTATTATTTACAAAGGACAGTGAAAAGGGATTAAAACCTCAGTAGTTGAAACTGTTTCCTTACGAACAAGAGACTCCAAAACGTAATCTACAGTTTCCTATTTAGAACAGAGTTCTGAGACTGCCTAGTCTAAGTCTTATTTTATTATTTCATTATAACATTGAACTTCAACCAATTATAACCATTCATGTAGCTCAGTACTCTACCTAGTTGCTAAACTGATTTCATGAGATGATCAAACAGAAATTCTAATTGTTTTTACTAAACGGGGAGGGGTAAATTATCTGTAAAATTGTTTGATGTCTTTATGGCCTCAGATCTTATTGGCCATCTAGAGTTCTATAAGGGAGTTTTGAAAAGACTTTTTTCCTTTCAATAAGAATATTTAAAACATATTGTTTTGAAATTGGAAAAATTATATTACAAGTATTTCTTTTGATTGAAGATTCCTTCCTACTTTCCATTATAGAAAGCAGTATATACGTTTAGAAAAACAGTTTTTAGTATATACATATACTAGAAATACTTGGCGTATTAAGAAGATTGAAGATTTTTGTTAGTTTTTTTATTAATAAAGACAAAAAATAGTTACATTTTAAAGTTTTTAATTTGCCCGCAAAATAAGAAATTGCAAGTCAATAGAATATGCTTTGTTATTGATTTATTGAAAAGAATGATTACCGCCTTCTATTATAAAATGCAGGCTGTATTAATTATATAGAAATATTTAAAACTAATCGCTTTTGCACGATAAACTATAATTTTTCAAATTGTTGGCATTCATCTTGGCCTATGTATTCTAGGCATTTTTGAAAGTAGCATTTCGTTATAGAATGGTATGCAACAGTATATATATATTACGTGCTACTGAAATTTATAAATATAGCAAGTATTATAACTGTTTCCTTTAATTTGTTAAACAGACTAATAACATCTTTAGTATACATAAGTATGATAACTAATGACGAATGACTAAATGAATATTTAAATACACTGAACAATTAAAATATAATACATAGAAATTGCACAAAACTCTTAGTCTTAATATTTATATTAAATAGTAACTTACAATGCAAAAATAGATATTCGCTATCTTAAAATGTATTAAAATATAAAACAAAAATAGTCATTAATTTTAAAGGAAATATAAGTATTTACTTATATATAATGCATCGTCATAATCATTAACATAGTTCGTCACAAACGTAATCAAACCTTATTTTACTACTATGAATTTTACATTTCTACAAACCAAAAACAAAATATGTATTTCGTTAGTTATAATTAGTATTGCAGGATTAGTGTGACCATACAACCAAGTGTACATGCCTGTATTACCTGTAAATAATTAGGCAACATATTTGTATGCATGTTTGCTAATTGATGTTATCGCTAGCCAGCAATTAATGCGTGTCGATCATTTCTACCTCTCCTAAACCATTATAATACACCTAAGAAAAGTAGCCTCGGCCAGATTACAAACTGCGTCTACACATTCTAGTATACTGATCTGGGGATTACGAGATATTTATAGATGAGTAATAAATGGGGGGTTGGTTAGGAATGTCAAACTCCCCTTTAACGATGCTGGGTCTGTATTAAATACCCATAACACTCTTTCCAACTGAGTGCTTTGCATTTGCGATGTGGTGTTAGAGAGGGGAGAAAAAGTTTGAAACTATACTCGGCTCGATAAAGTGTTTCAGCGATGTACAAAAATCCCCAAAACAGGCTAAACATTTTGGTTCCCGAGAGGTCGAAAGCTTTTTGGTCACTTTTATGACGCTCACGAAGCTAATTTTAATAATTATTTAATAACCAACAGTTAGTAGAGAGGGTGATGGGAGAAAGTTGGCTCCACTTTGCAACTTATTTAGTCGTAGTATTAGAGTGCCAACATGTGCGACTTGTTCTTCACTATCGCTTATATAATCATTGATCCTGCGCGCAAATGAAACCAACCCAGGGACCAGGTTTACTTTACATCCTCTCTGAGGTTTTATGTTTATCTCCACTTTTTGGCTTACTTAGAAATGCACAAATAATAATTCGATGACCTCCCAACGGGTATTTATGTGTCTGTACATATTATACATATTATGTGAACATGTTTTTCCAAATGATTTTCGAGGCTCCGATCCCAAAATAAAAGAAATACACGCAAAAATATATCCACCTAACCGACACTCATTCTCAAAATATGGGAGATTCTCAATTACGAGCATATTTATTTAGAATGTATGGTACTGTGTTTTTAAATATATTGCATAAAAAGTTAGCTACTTATTTCTAAGTATAACGGTATTAAACATAGTTTCAAATGATTTACGTTAACTAACTGTAAACAATAATGTGTTATTTTCATATGTTCCCCACTTTTTACGTTTTAAGGAAGTAAACGTATGATTGTTTGTTTAAATATTCAAAGTTCGCCATTTTATATTCCCATTAATGCGATGATAATTTACTTTTAAAACAGTATAAAATACAGATTTTTAAACGGGTAAATGTACATGATATAAAGTACTGATATGAAAAATAAAAACATGGAAATGTGCGCCTGAATTAGAGCTACAATAATATGTAAGTTATAGAAGTATATCTTCAATAATAAAACAGTTTTTTGATAGTGACAAATAACTAGCTTTGCCTACTTTTAAGCCTTAGGAATACGAATTAAAGTACCCGTACAATATAGGCTATGCATACCAAATAATGTAGGCAAAACTAGTTATTTGCCGCAATCGAAACACTTTTTTATTGTTTAAGCTATACTCTATAAATTACATAGTATTGTAGTTTACATTCTGACGCACATTTTAATATTATTGGTGCAGTTTCAAATGGTGGATTTTCCGCTTGAATAAAAATAGTAAGTCTTCTTTGCAATCCTATATTCTTTGGCTATTATAGTGTGGACCAAAAATGTATGGTATTATATGACATTATTATTACTACTTTATATGTAGCATGTATTGTTAAATATAATTATTATAACTACTTTCTTTTTGATTTAGTTACTTACTTAAATTTTATTGAAAATAAATTTTTATTAAAAATATATGACTAAACATTTTTCATGGGAATAAAGTAGTATGTTACCATAAATCAGGGAGGTAATTTTTTAGAGCATTTTAAAAGTAAATTCGAAATCTACATCGTCGAATTATTTAATTCGAAAAATTATATATATACTTTAAACTTGTATATAATCTTGCTTAATTTAACATTATCAAAAAAATATATCAAAAATTGTGTATCCCCACCATTTATCAAAGTATTACATACTTAATGTTAGTATTCATTACAAATTATAATTATTGCTTTTCTATCAAACATAACATAAATTCATAATTTTACAGTGCAGCAGTATAACTACTACCTAGTTTATTGTCTTTAAATGTCGTTATCTGTAAATGCAACAGAATTAGTTTCAATTTTGGTATAATATAATATACCACCGATATTTGTTTTAAATACACAGATTGACTATCTGAAAAAATAATGTACTAACAATTTGAAGCAATATTGTGGTCAAAATGTAGATGCTTTCTAGATAATAATGGAAATGTGAATCCGACATTCACCTTGTGGTTTAGTATGTCTTTGACATTTATCTAATGGCTACAAATTAAGGATTGTGTGTAAGTTATGTAGTTCACACAAATATATAAGAAACATATATTCTGTACTTTGGCACCCTAAATTATTTCTCACGACACCACCATTGAAAATGCCTGTGTACGCGTCTGCAGACTAGTAAAATACAATATCATAGAGCATTGATAGATAGAGTTTCAACTCAATTGATATGGATTTCAATGATACTACTATTTCGATTCCTAAAAGCCTTAAATAAAATAATCCTATACAAGTTAGTATCCCTGACTTATTAAAACAGTTTTAGGTATAATTATAATATACTGTAAATATCACAAAACATATGTACTTTAAAATAACTGAAAAGTAATACATATGTATTGAAAATAATTTACAATGACTGTTTTATAGAATTCTATAGATACCTCATTTATATAAATTGTATTGAAATAAAATGCTTTTCTGTCGATAAATTTACAACGTAATGCATATGAAATCAAAAAGAGTTGAAATTCTGTCTATTTCTACTATGTACTTATGTGTACAATATTACATATATTGAAATATTTGTTTTCAATACTAATGAGTGGGTATATTCTTATTATTTTTTAAATCATATTTGCTGACGTGATAGCAAAATGCCCAACGAAGATATTTAAGATTGCCATTCTATGTGTGTATATGAATGACTTTTTATGTATACAACATAGCCAACTAGTCAAACGCGCTTAACGTACGTTTAATTGACGAATTGTGATGTAATAGATACATACAACACTGAGCATTAAACTGTATTCCGTATGATTTACAATATTGAGCTGCATATGGAAGCAATTAGTTATAAACTAGTAGGTAATTACGAGTTCACGGGATGAGATATAAAAATACACTTTAAATTTATTCAACGGTAGTTGTAGCCTAACTCTCATAATTATTCCGATATTAAGATTAAAATAGGCGATCTTAAATATATAAATGCAATTCCAATAGTCGCACCACTGTTAAGTACTTATAAAGATCTCGAATTTTAGGTGTGTAAAGTTGAACAAACTGTGATCCTTAACTCTCTTGCTAGATGTTTCAATTCTCCAATGTCTTATTGTTATTCAATTGAGTAGTAGATCGAATTTTCGACTGCCCCTTATTAGATTATCTACTTTTACAAATTTTAGACTGCAAGTTGAATACAGGGATTTCGTTCAATAGTACGAAGCTCAGTGATATAATGGGCATCTCATTAAAAAGAGTGATACACTTTCGGGAGTCCCCACAACGAAAGTGATTTCCTATTTTGTAATTAAATAATTGTTATTCAAAGAAAACAGAACAAATTCCCCGGCGTCGACTCCACCCATTTTTAGATGGATGAGTTTTAAAGAAAACTTCCACCTCAGCTTATTTATAGAGATGGAATATATAATTAATCAAACATGTACATTGTATTTCCTATTGTGACCGACCTGTACATTATATAACCTACGGCGAAAAATATGTCAGTGACCTAAACAGATTGAAAAAGTTGACAAAAAATAGTATTTTTTCTTTCTATTAGAGAGGTAATACTGCGGCTGTTTTTAATCTGATTTGTGATACAATCTTATATGATGCGATTATCAGACGGAAAATACTGCAGTAAAGATAATTAGTTATAGATATATAATAGGGACTACATTTAATATGAAAAATTTTCACTCTCACAGTAATATATTCAATGTGGATTATTTTATAAAGATTTTTCAAATCAAATATAATATTATGCACATTAACTGCATATTTGTCTAATTTTCGAATCGTAGTAATCAATTTAAATACCATATTAGAATACAGCACCACTTGCTTTTCTGAAAACGTGTCTATTTGAATGAACACCAGTTCAAACTTCATTTTTGATTAGAGTTTTGAAACTTTGCATGTAGGTTAACAAAGAGGTTTTCAAACATAGTACATTAAAAATGGTTAAAAATAGTTTTTTAATAAGTATTTCATTTAAAATATGTTTCTGCAAGTAGACGATTTGCTGAATGTGCTCATTTGCTAGAGTGTGGTCAGGTGGCCAGTCCTTTTAGTGAGGGTAGCACTAACAGTTGACCAGTCCTTTTAGTGAGTGTAGCACTAACAGTTGACCAGTCCTTTTAGTGAGTGTAGCACTAACAGTTGACCAGTCCTTTTAGTGAATGTAGCACTAACAGTTGACAAACTTTAGGTTGCGAATAGTCACGGAAGCCTACATTGCGCATTGCTTCATTTGTTCATTAAAAATCACATCAATAATTTGTGAGAGGGTATGAATAGGATTACTAAACTCTTTTCGGGAGATAATCGTTTAAATCACAATATTCAAGAAAAAATAAGTAACACATTGTCTGTTTTTTTTAAAAGTATCGATATATTGTAACTGTTTTATGACTAAATAATTACTTTTATGTTTCATTGCAATTATGGCCCGAAATTTATGTGAAATACATGTAATCTTAGATTAGTAATAGATATCAAATAACAGTATTTCCCAATTGTGGGTTTATTGTAACTTATGATGTGCATACTTATAATTTAGAAACCAAACTAAGGAATAATTAGTTCAAAGAAAAATAAACTTTTCATAAGGATAACGATAGTTTCATAAGCTATTAACTTATGGAAAGTTTTTTAAATTTCATTTTATTAAACTATTTAAAACAATTTATTCAATAGAATAACAACTTTAAAAAGCTGAAATTGTGCAACTGACAAAAAATTAAATGAAAACTTTTTTATGTAATGCACTTTAATTTAACTTAATATTTCTTATATATAATAAAATATATCAAATATCGGTTGTCAAATAATTTGAGAAAATAAATTTTCTCTTTTAATTTAGATTTAGATTTCAATTTAGTACAACTAGCATAATGCGACCCCAAGTAAGAAAGATATCTCTTCATTGATACTTCCGGGATAAAAGAGGGCCATCTAAATAGTACTTGAGATTATGACCTTCAAGACACGAACTACTTATCAAACCTCACTTTGGATCTCGATTTTATTCCATTAAACTTTCTTTTTCCGTTAACTATATTCGTAGTTTTGCATTGTTGTTGTTTTTTAAATGGTGAAAGCTAAATTACTTATATTGATCTCAAATACCTACCTACAACGTCGCCTTTTTATTTATTTGTGAACATTATTAGTGAACAACTCAAATAAAGAATTCCCATGTATGTTGTTTGCTCATACCATAGCTGTACAGGTATGAAGTTTAGCCAAACATTTGATCCACGGATGGTAAGAGTTGGCAACGATGGGAAAGCGGTGAGGAAGAAAGAGAGAGGGTAGCTCAGCGGCTGACTCAATCTGGGAAAGGTAGAATCAGGAAGAAAGCGCGTGCTTTGTTGACACCTTTGCCGTGTTGAATTAATACTAAGTTGAGCGGCTTTCTTTCGCTTCAAGAACTTCAAATTCATATCATGCTTCTGAATATCGTATGTAGGTACACTCAACGCAAGCTCGATACAAAAATACAGTTTATACTATTTTAATACGTTTTATTATTAATAAATAAATATGACACAGCTACCTACATATATGGTGGAATACAGGCAGTTATCAAAAAAAGTACGTGATACTTCCACAGTTAGACAAAGAAACCTCCTTCCTGAATGAATGAATGCAGTAGAACTAAAAATAAAGTGTGTTTTTCCTTTTGTATCGGTGGTATATTTTTAAAGTCAATGTTATAAGTATAACACTTAAAATGAATTGAAATACTTACTCAGAAGGTAAAATTTCCAAAAGTAATATGCTTGAAAAACGTACAATCTTACTTTAATACTTTCTTGTGAAAACACGTGATTTAGCTCAATTTTTTAATATCTTGATTGTAAATGTCAATTTCCACTGAAATAAACTCGTAAAACCATTCACATTATAGTGTATCGAATTGAATTGAATTACACTTTTCTGTGTAATTGTTTCAATCACTTTTATTCAGTCATGTAAAATATTAAATAATGTATATAAAACATTCGTGATGCTTGAAATAAATTAATTTAGAAAATAAACACAAATTGGAAAAATGGTATTACACATTTTGTAGAAATAATTGGCAATTTTTTAAAATAATAAACTACAAAAAATTGCAGAAAAAAAATTAAGCAGTTTATTTAAGTTAGTTTCCGGAACATAATTATTATTAAAAAGCTGGGTAAAAACTGACTGAGTATACGAATAGGAACCTATTTGAAATATATAATCAGTTTGCTGCTATCTTTATTATTTCAAATTAATACTAACGTGAAGGTATGGACATAACAATGGAACTATAACAAATGTATTTATTTAAAAAAAAATTGTATTTTTGTATCTATAAATAAATGTTCCATTAGTAACATTATCTTAAATAACCAGAGTAAAATCTCCGCTTTTGAAATAGTATATATATCTTCCAAAAATACTCTTTGCATACATTCAACTGTAAGGAATGAGTGGAGACATAAATAAGCCTCCAATGATAATTATATAATTTCATAATTAAATGCAGTTTGTCTGATCAGTTTCCTGTTCAAGAAAGCGAGCGGTTTCCAGGACTGTACTGGCTTAAAAAGCAGCAACACCTGCCCTTTCATGTGCAGGCGCAAGTTATTATTAAACCACGCAGGAATGACTCCTCATTTCAGTAAAGGAACATGGGTGAACTAACTAGAGAAAGAAGTAGGCTTTTTTTTAATTAAAAGATCAAACTCAGCTCAAACCCTAAGAGGCATATCTAACTTCAATCAATTTTCTGTCCTTCACCTTAGACTTTAAGGAATTCAGGGTGGAGTATGTTGTACGCATCAGAATATGCATGTAACAACAGCTTCTACAGTGAGAACATGACGATGGAGTAGCGTAGTGGGTTGTCATAGCAACACCTCTAATATGGGCCCATCCTACGGTCGCAAATTTGTTCAATTTGATATTGGTAAATATGCCAAGGATACCCAAAGACTATTTATGTGCCATCGATGTATACATTTTAAAGTGTTTTCAGTGTAAAAATTGTCATTTTTAAAGCATCTTAAATTTATTGTCATTGATATGGTATTAATCTACTCACATGATAACGGGAGTTATCAAATAATACATTATGATTAAGTATAGAATGAAAACGTGTTGCTTGTTGATATATCTGTTTTAGATATAAATTATGTATAGGTATATTACACACGGACAATAAACGTATTCATGCTAAAATTGCTTGAATGTAGATATTTGCTATTGAAAAGAATTTAATAAAAACAAATAATTCTACTGTTAGGAGACTCATTTACACCAATTTTATTAACATAAAACGATTTTCTATTGACGAAAATTTACAAGAGTCAAAACTCTATGTTTTTAAATAACTCTATGGTGCGTGTGACGTGTGTATAAGTTATACAATAATTCAGCATGGTTCAATATAGCTACAACTACCACTTATCTGTGCATATTGTTTGGATAATAATAATTGGATGTTTTGAATAATATTATATATACATATAAATTTAATTATTGTAATAGATATATTTATAATATTCATGCATATAGTAATTCGTATTATTATTCAATTTATATAATATGTACATCCAATTTTATTTAAGAAATGCTATCGCCAAAGGAAATGCACAGGATATAATTAGTAAGCTTTTAGTTTAATTGTGTAAAAGCATCGCTTACGCAATTTGTCTGACGTGCATTCCTGGTCAGGTTTTCGCCTTTTTTTCATTAAGCTAGTCCAGAGACTGGTTCTTTTCACTATTGCCACTGCATATTTCACTTCTTCCCTGAACAATGCAGACCTTCATGTCATTATGCTAAATTGTTTTATCTATTTTAAAAATGATATTTCTTTCAGAAGCCTTTTACCAAATAGGAAATGAAATTGGTATTCTTTTTGTATATCCTTTAGTTCTTTAGTATCCTTATAGTTCTTTAATATCCAAAAATAGATTACAATTTATTGTTGTCCAACATGTTTTAAGTCGTTGACTGTTAAAAAAATTATCAATTATTTGTACATGAAATGTAAATTAAAAATAAGTACATTTTCATGTGATGCAATAATTTATAATATATACGAAATTTTATTAACTTATAGCATGGAATTAAAGAAAAATATATTTAAAAAGTCTAATAATTCGTTTTATTAAAAATAAAAAGGACATATGTTTACTGAAGACGGCACAAACTGTTTATTTGTCATTTTTGCATTTAAATAAAAATATGATTTTATTTGTATCTTTTGAATTAGAGTCATTAAAAACGATTTTCTAATGCAAAGATAGGTTCTTATCTTTTAAGAAAAAATGAAAAAAATGTATCCTCCAATGTTATTATATATTATTATTACGATATTACTATAACACAAAGCTTATGTGGAATATTAAATTTAAAAATAACAACCTAATAATTCAAATACACTTTTATTATTTATTTAGTTTCTAATTTTTATAAAAATATACATATATGTATGTTCCTAAAACAGGTTCTCCATTTAACGAAAGAAATTCCTTTCCAAGTTTTAATTATTTTCATAAATATATCTTCTCAACTTTTGAATAGAATCATTTGTACTCAATATTTAATTATTGCGTCAGTTGATGAGGTACAAATTAAACCGAACAAAACCAAAAAATGGCCTTATTTAATTACATTTATGAAAACAAAATCCCCAATATTACAAGATGATGAACTTTGATATATTCTTCAATGAATGAACTCAAAAATTTTCCTGAATTGTGGAACAAACAAATATTTGAATGGAAAACAAATTATTTTTCTAAGGAGAGAGTTATTTAAAATATAATTTCATAATTGATTTGTTGTCTCCATTCTCAGAAATCAAAAAGGTGCCAAAAATATATCCAAATAATATTGTTTTCTCCCCATATATAGGAAAATTAATTGTGTTACATTTTCTATTTTGCCATTCTAAGATATATATAAACAAATGCTACAAAATAATGTTGAATTATTTCCATATTTGTATGTATTTTGAGAATTTTCTGACCTCAAAAAACATTGATAAACTGAGAAAATTATGTTGTTAACAACAATATTTTCATTGAAAATTTCAATTAAATTATTTTAAGAAATTAAATAAATCGAGTATTAGAATGTATTACTGCTGGGCGCACGTCACATATTAGTTGATAATATAGAAATGTGTCTCTGAATATATTTTCACAAACTTATTTGCATCTAATTTTCCCATTTCTATCGAGGATAAATAGGATTTAATGCACAAATAAAATGTTAACGTTATTTTAGTAAATCGTACGAACAATTTGTACGAGATTGTAATACCGTCGTTAAAAGGTTAATGAACTGAAATTATTAATTTAAATTCGCATGCTTATTAGATTATTAAAAAATATTTTTTTAATTTATTTATTGCCCTATGCAATTACACTGATGCCTATTATAGTGTCATACTGAAAATATTTTATTTGATAAAATTTAGCGATGAAAACACAAAAAATATTTGACAAAGACAATTAAACTAATTTAGCCATTAATATATCAATAACAATTTACGAGACAAATTATAAATTGAGTTTCGTATAACCATAAAAAAATAATCAGTACTAATAGCAAATAGAGAGAGGTAATAAATAGTGGTTGCAGTTATCATTATTAAGTAATTTTGGAATTATCATTTTAGTTATCATTATAGTTAGACATGAATGATGTCAATGCAATTAAAACATGTTTTAATTGTATTCCCTGTATAATCACTGTGTATTACCTCTCTATGTAAATGTGTCTGTGTAATTTAATTTTAATTAACCATGCCAGAGAATGTGTATTTCAATATACGAAACACGTCGCTAGAATTATTTCTCAAATTATATAAGGTTTAATACAATTAGTTGAACTTTGATATTCGCAGTTTACTAAGCTCCACCAACATGTTTTCATGTGTTTATAACCATTTTTTTACATTAAGAGCAAGGATACTCCAAACTCCAAATAATTTTTATCTTACCTCCTCTTAAGACTAATTTGTATAATTGTTTTTGTTTCATTTCATTTTACAAACAAATATAAAAGCAAAAATACATATTATGAGGCTTTGCAGCATGTAAAAAGGTTTCTATGGATTAAAAAGAAACTCTATTTAGGTGCCTATATTTTGTATAAATACAGCTTCCTACTCAGCTTCCTTACTCAGTATGCGGTGCTCCCTTTCATTTATTTACATATAACACAAAAAACTTCTCCAAAAAAATTAATATCATTAAATATCCGCCCTAATTTAAGTAGATGGTCTCATTTGTTAGTTCGAAAAGACCGAATGTAAACACAATTTTTTATTTTAGCTGGTGTTATACATATTACAGTCTGTTTGTGGTTACAAAGGTAGTTGACACAAAAGAATATTTGCTTGGCGTGCTTTCCCTGCTTGTTCTATGTATTTCCCTTATTCGTATGTATTACTTTTTTCGTATAAAATCATTTAATCTACGCTGTTTAAAGAACAGCGCTGTGAACTGTAGATATAAATAAAAAACTAATAAACTACGCTGTGACTACAGAAAACTTATTTATTGTATGTATAAATATTGATTAAGTACAGAAATAAGTGTGTTTTTCGACAATTAGTCTCTCTATTACACAAAAAGTAGTCGAAACTCAGCGTCAACTTTTTAACATAGAGTCACTCAGAGGGATGTCGATCACTCTTATTGATAATTAATGTATTCAGTTCAATACTACTATTTTGATACCCTATAAAGCTTTTTACAAAATAATGTTTTAAAAATTGATATCAATTACGAAGTTTGTGGTAACACAGTTTTGGATATTATCCCGGGCAATAAACTATATTTTACAGACAACTTACACCTGTTCAACTTACATGAAAATATATAATTGCTGTTTAAATAAATGTAAGACAAATATTTAATACTACTTTTTTGTAACCGATTTATGTACACGAAATGTCTTAAGTTAAAACGTTCTTATATTGAAGATAATTTACAGTGTGGAGTATATGAAATGAATAAGAGTGAAATTTGTATATTATATCATGTTTCACTATTTTGATCACAATTCTTATACGATTTTTTGTACACACCAATATCTCGGGTGGGATAGTGGACCCAAATTATTGGCTTGAAAATGTTTATTTTTTATTTTACTCATAAATTATTACATTAAATGAATCAGAACCAAAACTGAATTTCGTAGATTTTGAGAGATTATTTAATTTTTAATATAAAAATGGTCATTACTCATTTTTTACAAAAAGGTGCATGTTAGAGAATGGTCACGTGACCACTTTAAGTGTGCAAGAGTGAATGTAGCGCTAAATATGGTAAAATTAGTTTGAGATATAAGTCACAGAATACTACATATTTACTCCATTTGTTCATTTGTCCATTTGAAAATCACAGTGAAATTCGTAAGGGGAAAATCTTCAAGCACCCCTTCCCAACCTCCTTCATCATCTCCATCTCTCGGTAGGCAGAGGGTTTACTAATAATATAATTTAGTTTAATTATACTACACGACTCCCGAAAAATCTTTTAATACCTTTTTATATTCAAATATAAGGTAAAGCATAGATAAATCGATTTATCTATATTGCGACATACTCACTTTTTTATTAGATTTAAAATCCAGTTTTGTTCAAATGCAATAGATTTACCTTAAATGTACTATACGAAATTTAACAAACGTTCATTTTTTAAGCAAAATATGATCAGCCATCGGTCGATTTGTCCTTTTTTGAAAAGAATTAAGTTACCTTCATTTGGTTACTACGTCAGCGTAACTCAACACGTACGGAAGGCTTTCCTGTTCCAGTTTCCAGTGCTCCTCTCTCATTTCATATCGTTAAGTATCGTATAACAACAAATCTCTGTCTCGCTTACACATATTTTGTGTAGACTTTGAGCTAAAATTGAAAACGAATTTTAGGAAAACAAGACCGCATGTACAACAATATTCTGTCGAATTAAAACTGTCAATAAACAAACAAAGCACATAATGTAAAACTATTTCAAGAAGGGAAAAAAAACTAAACTGTTGCTCAGTTCAGAATCAAACTCAAAATTTTAAAATACATTGTCCGGAAAGTGAGTATTTTAATGTGTAACATTCCATTATCAACGCTTAACTGTTTCAAGAATAAATCACAAGAATTAATTTAAAATAATGAATCACAGATGTATTATATATCAAAGGAACAATATTTGTAAGAGACTTAATTTTAAAGCACTGATCATTCTTCTGACTCGATAAGTTTCCAGGAGTTGTATTAACATTTCTATTATTCGCGACATTGTTTATTTAGTGCATGTTGGAACATGCTGATCATGTACCGTGTCAGCAACATAACTACATAACTACATAAGACATTCAGAAAAACCACATTTGGTTTCTATGAGGTTTTCATACGCGATGGAAACCGGGGCAATTTCCAAATCGTAGCACAACAAAAGCGTTTTAGACTATCCAAGTTTGCATATTTACCCACAAACACATACACGCACCCACACACATGTCTAGAAAGAAAGATATTTATTTTAGCTTGACTGTAATAGTTCGGCTCTGTGTTGAAATATTCAATTGAATTGTGTTCCAAAGAGAGATTCCGTCTCCCACAGATTTATTAGTCTCTGTTATATTATCTCCGTTTCTAAGAAAGCATACACTTTGATCTTAATCCATAGACTACACCATGTCTTACCTGAACCTAAGCTAAGGTAGTAGCCAGTTGCCTCAGCCTGTCAATATTTGCACCAGTTTGTGACCCATTTTCTGGGACTAGACTATAGTAAATAGACAGGCTTTGTTGCAGATCCAATCGATCGAGATAACATTGCATAAAACAATAGCTTCATTGTAAACTAATTCGAAATCTTTAAATGTATACCTTTATGGAACACGCTAGCCTGTAAATAACGACCGATTCACCACGTTAATGTAAATTTCATTTCTAAAAGTTGATTGCATTTACAAATTTGACCTGAAAAACACTGACACAAAGAATTATGAATAAAACTATACTAATCAATATTTTGAATCATTTTCAGCAATCTTCAGGATAATATCTAGTAAACTTACATAAACAGGACATCTAATTTACTAGTTGAAAGCATTCATCAAGAGAAACTAAAAATAGTTCCTTTTATGCCAAACTATTATGCCAATCAAAATAATATGAACAACAAAATAAACGATTTTTCTAACAAAATAAGTTTAGAATATATATGCATTAAATATTGTCGATTGGTTTTGTAGATAAATTTTTATGTTTAGAATATAAATAAAAATAAGAAAAATAATAAATCATATAAGTTTGTTTAAATTTTATTAGTGACGCATTTTTGTATTAATGTCTAACAATAGCTTATGCATGTATTGTTCAATAATTAGGGCTTAGTTGTATAATTAATATAATTTCCTTTGTTGAATACTATAAATTGACATTTTTTTATTATCTGAATCACGTATCTAAGTACATTTTTGAAAGTTGAATAAACGAAAACAAAACACATTCTGATACAAAAAACAACTTAAAAAATAATTACATTGTACGCCGAACTTACATATAACTGATTAAGTTTTCAGGGGGGTTAACTGCATGTATACACTTTGCCGGGGTATATTAGGTATACATATATATAAATCATGATTAATTAATTTCCATAGGCTCAATGCTACAGAGCAAATCAGTTTCAAATCAGCAAATCCATGAGTATCTACCGGGAGTATTTCATAATATGGTAATTTTAAGAAAGTGTTTAATAAGTTAGTTTTATATAGTGTTGGATTTCTTAAATTTGTGTTTCAATTTTTTATAATAATGTTTTTTGATTTTACTAAAAACGTCGATTTCTCCCGGACAGACAGTCTGAAATATATGTATTACATAATTAGGTATATGCACTAAAAGTGGTGTGCTGAAAAGGTATTTAACTAAACACCCCTGTTTAACGCTTCTAGCACATCACTCTATTTATTTGAACACGTTTCCCAACCACTAATAAAATTGATTTCAAAAGGAGACAAGAATTATTCGATATAATGCTGTTGGTTTTTAAAAAGAATACATATTGATCAATTATAGGTATCTACGATACATTTGAAAAGAAATTCAAAAATTCTTAAAAATGAGGAGAACAAAAATTTAGAAAATGTATATGCTGGTGCATTTATATGTTAATCAGTGTCATATTTTAAATAGTTTGCGTCAATAAGTGAATTGAGAATAATAATGCAATCATGCGTGTTTTTTAATTGTTATGTATACTTCCGAGTTTGGTGTATAGGAACATACATATATATCGTTTATATCGATCTGTATATCGTTTTTAATACTCAGAAATATATAATGTAATTCGTGGCTTGAGTTGTATTTCAATTTAATGAATGACTGAACTGTTGATTTTCATTATTATATATAACACCTTGTATTTGAGTTTTTTTATTAGGCTTTCATGTTTTCAACGCTGTCGTTTTTCATTTGGAATCAATTTTTTGTCTATATCACAATACAAAAATCCATATATAAAATTAAAATTATAATTTGTAAACTATTTAGAAGCCGTGAATAAGTTATATAATTTAAAATAATAAATAAGGAGACAATGACTCACAGTCTATCTATAATTACTTTTCACAACTGAGAATTAGTTATTTCTGTGGTCGTATAAGATATAATAAATTATACGATTTTAATAGTATATGTATGTTTGGTGTAAACGATTCATCAAGGGAATTTAAATATTTTTATAAAAATAGGAAACTCCAAAAGGTTAGTCTGAAAGTATTACAGTTTTATGGCCTAGTAGACTTGGCTTTCTTGCTGTGATATATTGTGTTCTAATCATTTGATGCATTCTGTTAGAAAAGACTATCATGCAGCTTTTATTGGTGATGAATTCCGATGATTCTGCCGATGAAACAATTGTCAGATAGATAAACGTATTTTCCGACAAAACAAAAAACATCAATTAAGAAGGCTGAAAAAAATAAAAATAAGAAGAAGAAATACTTTTTCTTCTGAAGAAGATATTGACTCCTTTAAAATAGATATATCTATATATATGTATATACCCCTTTAAAAATTATATTAAGATGCATTTTGTTCCCAAGCACCTGACGAATACTTTGATTTTTAAAACGGAACTTGTGAGTGTGTTCAAGCCCGATTAATTAGCGATCAAGTAGAGACATATTCTCCTTAGCATTAATGACTTGGAGCTATAACTATAACATATCTCAAGCTACCTGCTGACGCTCTTTTTCTTGACTTGCCAATGCCGAATATTTAGCTGATTTCAATTTAGACTAGGAATAATATTATATATGCACTTCTCATCCTCATAGCCTTATCTTTTTACCTGATCAATATTGGAATATCAATTCAAAATTTGTTTCTTTGTAGGTAATCAAATTTCTCCAAAAGCTCCAAATATAATTGGTAAATATATTCTTCATACATATTTTTTTGTTTTATTAAGTTTTTTTTTACTTCGTAGATATATGCTTAGAATAGGCTTTTTTGCTTGACGCAGTGATGATAAGTTGTCCTGAACCTGTTGTATGTAGCAGGCTAGTATTTAGTGACTTGGAATAAAACATATATGTACACTTTCATGTTACCCATTCAGAAACTATTTTGTGATTAGTGCATCATGCGTGGTTTTAATTTAAGCATACACAATGCTTCCTGGATTCTGGCATGTAGGCAAACCTTAATTATCGCTTGTATCGACAGACTCGGAAAACAATCATTAAAGTCACTATTGTCATAAATAGCGGAGATTATAGAAAACATATAAAGACAACTATTACCCCGGTTATCTGTTATACGAATTGATACACTTTATAACATCTTTCCGAAAATCAAAAATACTTTCCTTTGTATTGTATTTGCTTGAAGGTTTGTATTAATTCGCAAAACTTTAAGCGTTTCACGTAGGTATATTTACATTAGAACTAAATAATAATTAGTATATATTATCAATAACAACGGATTAAGAAAGTAATTGATTCAATAACGCGAATTAATTGAAATGCCAAAAAAATAATTCAATATACAATTTTCTCTATCAACTTTATGTGTAAAAAAAAATACAACTTTGTTACTACACATTTCATAAATAGATGGTTTAATCAGCTTGAAATAGTAAAATATATTATATATATAACAGAAGACAATAGTGATCCTATGTAGAAGAGATTTTCGAAACTTTGATCACATTGTAAATTATGATGACAGGGAGTTTAGAATGATATTTGCATATTTAAAATATTTTAGATGCTTAATATTTATTGCAAAGTTTCATAAATGTTTTAATTCTTATTTTTATTCAACATTCTATATATTAAATGCGTTTTTATTTTCGAGTTTTTAATTTTAAAATATTTAGATTTGCTTCATGTTTAGAAATATATGATTATTAACATAATAGATAATAATGTTTAAGCCTTTGATGGGTCATGTTTTGAGTCAATGGAAAAGGGGATACTTCTGGATTACAATATCTCGATATTATATTTCAAACGATATTTGTTTTCACAAAGTTCAGTTGGATATCAGAACTATAGACGAAATATTGTCATTAAGAATGGAATTAATCTCTGTCAAAAATCTCTTACATTACTACCTGAGGGCTTTGTATTTACTAATAAATGTTATGAAGCATTATTTTATGAAGGGTCCCTGGAGACTATAGATAATTCACTTTAAATGACTTTAAAATAAACGATGAAAAATTCATATTTAATGGAGTTAATTTTGCGAAATAATTAAAATGTTGTACACCACATAATGTATAAAAACAGTTGACTATTGAGTACTCCTATACAGACCACTAAATGTAAACTATGAATGTGGACAACTTCAATATAATTATAAAATAAACAATACAACTTGATAGTTTCCTACTACTGTCGTTTAATACTACCAGTAGTACTCGGATAGCTGGAAGCTCTTTCGACCTTGTTAGGTGTTTTCAGCAGCCCACACCTACTTGAAATGTTGTAAAATACAACAAAAATATTTCAACAATGTATTGCAAAGAAATCTTAAAGGACCATAGATGCATGAACTGTCTAAACATATCAAGTTGTCGCTAATAATAAGTAAATGTTTCCATCCATATTTTGTTTAGTTTATTTATGAGCTACAAATTGTCCCAAATAGGCAGTATGTAAATGTGGCTTTCCAAGTTTCAGTTCAATACAATAAATTAATGGAATACTACTATTGTATTGTTCAACATTTTGAGGAGGCAAATGGAGGCACTTCATTGTTTATGCCGCTAATATTTTATTTTATTGTTCTGTTTCTAGACAATTCACGTATTTTGTAAATTTATCAGATAATCACTGAAATAATCTCTTTTGTTCATTTTTAATCAAATATAATATGTTTTCTATTGTATAGAATAATCTTTTAGTCTAACGTACATCAAACAGTTGTTATTCCACAGTTTAACAAGTAACTATAGTACTTCTTCGGTGTTATTCTGCTGTATTAAGGTCCCTGATAATAATCTTTGAATATTTAATTTCCAAAACCACGTAAACTGAGATTTTTCTCAATCATCTGGAAATTCTATTGTATTTTCTTTAACTCATTTTTAAATGAATTAGTTTTCTGTCCAATTTGTATTGTACGTTTTATACTTCAATTCTTATTATATACCTATATATAGGAAGTAAGCGAATTTTAACTATCAATGTAAAAATATGTAAGTGTGCTAGTCGACACACATACTATTATAATTGCATATATTTATGTTGTAAAAATATATTTGAAATGAAAGATGATAATTTAAGTTAAAATATTAAACAGAAGTCAAAATTATAAAATGATTATATTTGAAACATGAACAATTTAAATATGCAATAATTTCAAAAGTATCGAATAAGTAGTGCAATGTGTATGTAAAAGCATAAGAAATGACTATATTGTTAAAAATGCACACAATTTCACGACTTTGGTAGCAAATAAAGTGGTTCTATTTGAAACGATATTCATACTTTGACGCCATTTTGATATTTGGTTATTTAATTCGGATTTAAAATCAATCTGTTGGTATAAATTTGTAGGAATCTAGATTATTTATTAATTTAACGGTTTAACTCTATATAAAACGGTTTTTGAAAATATAGCCATCATCAAGTTTAAATACCAATGCTTGACATCTGCAGGCTATCAAATTCTTACTATAACTGTATCAACTTTATTGTATACCCTTTTCAGTTCTAATAATTTTAGATTAACTAAATTAATACTAAGAATAGTTGGTTTATGCCTATATAAATCAGCAAATCAATTTGCAAACGACAAATATTTATTCTTTTCATAAAAAAACCCAATCAAAATAATATTCACTCAGGTATAAAAAGAGAGGATTAATAATTATATCAACAATAAATTCAACGTCTTTGTCGAGGTATATAACTTTGACAGATGCATACCAATTATATTTATGTTAGTATATATGTAGCTTTGACAGATGCATAACAATTAATTTTGTTGTTGGATAAGATCCAGTATTTAGTATAAGCATTTGATAAGTCTGACATGTTTCAGATTTAGAGAAAAATTCTGTGTCAGTATGAAAGTTTGGTATTTATCCAGAAAAGGTTTTAAATATTGTTGATTAAATTTTTAGGATACCCTATATTTGTTTTTATCTGTCAACGTTATATAATTCTGATTAAAATCAAGTTTAATAAATCATTTTCACCATTTTGATGAATTTCAGATTTTTTATCCTTCACCGTTAGTCCAAATAAAAATGTATAAGATAAATAGGATATCACTTTTATAGAGAAGGTACAATTTTAGAATAATCCATTTTATATGACTTGCTTGTCAGCCTTTAAATTTATGGATTTAATTTAAAAATATATGAATGCAACATTTAGACATTTGTAGTGTATAACTTCTGAAGTTATTTATGATACGAAAATTGATAATTTATTATATTTTTCCTTTGAAAATTTAAGCAATTCAGTAATGCATGCCAAAATGCCATGTACATTACTTAAGGATAATATATTGAATCCTTCCAAAATAAGACTGGTCATACTGCAGAATTGTGCACGTATATTAATATAGAGATGATCGCAGCTTTTCGCCAATTCACCATGACCTCCGAAAGCTTGAATAACACCCCAGGGACTCCTAGAGATGTCATCAGAATCGGGACATGGCATGATTGTTCTCATAATCTTCGCTCATTCTAGTATTCTAGCATTCGATCACCCCATAATTCTGGCATCAAAAATCCATCGTATCTTGAATCAAATCAGAGTTGTCCTTGACAATGGTAAATAACATTGTTCCGGGGGCTATTATTATGTTATTATTAAAACATATTGGATACGTTGTTGATTTATGACTTAGGTAGGCTGGATGTTTCAAATCAGATGAACTTGTACGTTTAAAACGTGGAGAGGGAGGGGATTGTGCATTATTCCAGCAGTCGATTGTTAAGTTATAAAATAAAGTTTGAGGAAAAATGAAAGTACATCATTAAGCTTTACATTTTTTATAATACTGTGATATGTGTAGTATAAATGGAGGGGGGAGGGGGGGGGGGGGTATAGAGGGAGGGTATAGAGCAGAAATATGAAACTACCTATTTAATTTTCAAAATAGTGTCCCATTTTGCTAATTTATAAATGTAAAGCCTGCCAAATATTTTCTAAGATTAATACTTTACAAAATACTTTTATAATAAATAAAATATTACTTTTATACAATGTCTAAAAAAGCACGTTCAATTCGATAGTTTGACAATTTGACTGATTGCTGCATTATATATACATACATTATTTCAGTACTACAACCGATTTTGGTTGTTTTCTATCGATCAACGCATATTTTACCTTTTGACCTGTTTGATTTACATATTGCGTAAAACACCTTCTCATCATATTCTATTCATTCAAAATGTGATTGTTCTCAAGATGCAGTTCTTTATAATCGAGTTTATTGTATTATACTTTGTTTTAATTGGTTATTTATATTATCCGCTGATAATAATAGTCAAATACAAACATAAATTTAACGCAACTAAAGGATCTACTTTCATTCATATTTTTTTCATACAACGCTGCATATATTTTAAGTGGTAGTTGAATATTCCATTTAATTTTCATTACCTATGTAATCGATAAATAATTAATATTTTGTTAATATAGGTATTAATGAAATAACTAAAATATATCCATATCTTCAATTTACAATTTAATTTATTAATATTAATATTAAATGCGTAAATTGACAGAAATATACATAATTTATTGTTATATATATATATTAATTAATTTGCACTATAGTATAATATAAAATTTTAAAATAAAAAATTATTATATGAAATATTATTATACAGATTATTTTAATTAATTAATTGATTAAGTGTTGTCTTTACGCGTACAGAATACTATATATTCGGTTTTTTCTATATATTTAGAACTTAATATAACTTAATTTACATATACTATATATATTTAGCTTTATTTAGTGTTCATGTTTATTTAATAAATATATAATAAAATCAATGCCTTTAATAAAAATTGAATTTAAAAAATGTCAAGCACTACTTTTGAGAAATCCATAACCCACTGTTTACAATATTCCATTCTTATATTCGTTTTCCACTTTATAAATCCGAGATGTACCCAAAAGAACCACCTATATACAAATCATGGCTGACTACCTAGCAGTAATGACTACTTACCTGAGATAATCAACTAATATTGGATCAATATTATTCAACTGAAACACAATTGTCTGTTAGATTTAAAAAAATCCCAATGGAACAGAAATAATACAAAAACTATGCCAACCATAAAATATAATCTTATAATAAGATTGAACTCCGTTTTCAGAAAGACAAACTATGAATTATTTAACCTTAACCTAATAAATGTATAGTATTATTTAGTCGAAATAATGTCGGTAGTTGTTTAAAGCTGGTATTTTGGAAAAATTTGGTTTAATATTAATTCTCAAATGAAGAAGATTTGTCGAGTAAAACGATGAAATGAAAGTATTCATCTAGTATGACTTTTATGTTCATCTGCTGAATACTCGTACAAATAATATATTTTATATTAAAACCTTATATTTATAAAATATAAGCGCCAACGACAAAAATACAATTATTGTGCATAAATATATACATATATTACCTTTATGTATTACATATCATATTTAGAATCGTAGTCTTACTCTTGATCGGTATAGTTTTCAAGAAGGTCGATTTCAATATTTGAGCAAATCAAAGTATAAAGAGAAACATTCAACTCTGTAATATTAAAACAATTTATAAGAAATATCTAAAGTAATACAGGTTCAAGTAATTGGTTATTTTAAAATAGGGAACGCTAATCTTTAGAGAAAACTATACTTAAAAAGTAAGCTATAGCATTATGTTGTTGGTGATGGGTGAAATTTTTATAACTATAGCTTTATATATATTTAAAAAATCAAAATATTGAATAATGTGACGAGAAAATAAAGTATAAATGTATGTAGTATTAAATAAATTGTAAAATATTGTTTAAATTATTATTGTCTTTTATGTAAACTATGTGTCATATATTGTGTATTATTGAGAAATGAGTATCATACAATTATTTATGCAATTGAGTGTCTGCGGTAAAAACGACAAATCAAATGTTATAAATAAAAATGTTTAAACATAAGTACTTGAATCTTGTTTAAGCGTAGTTGTAGTGTCAACAGCTGATATGGTAGATAGAAATAGATAAACTTTATTTAACATTTCTACAAAATGAGCCAAGTTGCAATTCGAACTTATCTAAAAGTATTGAAGTAAGGAGATCCTTTTAGACGTATGTACGCTGACAATTTAATTTAAGATTGATTATTTTGGAGGAGGCATTAATGGAGCCACTTAAATGAAGTTCTTTTCAGATGGGTTTATTCGCGCGGAAATCACCCTCCTCTTATAGATTGGATTATGCTGTAAAAAACATTAAAAAAACTGTTACTGAAAGGTTGACAAGATTGAGGAAAGCAAAGAAGAGGAAAGGAGAGGAGAGGAGAGGAGAGGAGAGAGGAGAAAGAATATTTAAGTGCTTCTTTAGAGTATAGTCATCCACTTTATTCTGGGCTATATTTCAATCTTGATTCAAGCCTCGCGCATGGTCGGAACACAGACAGCAGTTTAGGGGTGATCACAGATGACGCTGCCCATTCATGCAATTTGTAAGATTTATATATATATATATATATAGTGTAATCAGCTGTAGTTACTTCATCATATTAATATACTTTGTAATATTATTTGTGTACATATAATATGTCTATGAAGGGTTTTTCATTCGTGCAAGCTGTTAGTATTTTAGTTTGACAGTTTGAATGAACGACGTCTTAATTGATTTGACGTTAATATGGATTCGATCATTCAGTGAGATAGGTAGACAGTGTTGCTAAGTAATATTTTATAACAAAATTGGGGGCATTTTAATGCTTCTCAATTCAGTGCCTTTAAGATTGAAATTGTGTTGTTGCACTGTAGTAGTTTTAATCCTTCTTAGTAATTTTGATATTACAATTCTTTGCGACTATTTATTACATTTATTATCATAACTAAACCTATTAGTTACCCATAAAACTAGACGTCTACAGATGCGCTAAAAATATTGGTTTTTATATTTGATTTTATACACTATTAGACACATTAATACATAATGGTACTCATTAGCAACCCCTCCTCCCTCAAAAAGGTAAATTATGCTTTCGCTAAATTTCGGAATTTTTTTAAACTTGCGAGAACATTTATTTTTATTATACTTCCTGAATTATTTCATAAAATCAAAACGTGTGTCGATTTTGAAAGCGATATGTATTTTTATATAAACATATATTTTGCTCTTCGATGGGGTATCTTGTGACTTAAGAGATTTAAAAGCGCCACTCGTTATGGGAATGGTTAGACAGTACTTTGCGATAAAATGATCACATGCTGTCTTAATAATAGTTAATAGCAAATTTGAAGTGTTTGAATTAAACTTTTAACTAATACATATTTTGAAGCAATTTAAACTAGCGGTTTTAACCATGCAATACTATAATAATAATATCAATTCAAATAATAGCATTTATGAATTGTACGGCTAAATTTTGCACTCTAAAAAATACTACAACAATCGAAGAAAGCCCTCTCTAAACTAAACTATGCTACGAATGAGTATATATAAAGTTATTAAATTCTATACTCGATTATGTTTTATTCAATTAAACATACATACTTTTAAGTTGACAGTTAGATCTGCAGCCTGCACATTTCACACAAATAAATATATCCTTGATTTGCAAATGCACTTATTCAGCAGATACAGACAGACATTGTCCACATTTTAATTAAAAACTAACACAAGTCTCTTTGCGGAATGGAGTATACTACAGAAGAGGAACAAGTGAATGTTATTTGTAAACAATACACTATGATGATAAACAATAACCAGAGTCAAGTAAAGTGGATGAATGGAAGGTTAGAAAGAAGTGTGGTGAGGGAGATTTCCGACTTTTTATTTCTGAAAGAAAGTCGGAAATTTTAGTGTTTAGTGTTTTGAGGTTGAGAACAAGAGAACGCAGAAACGCTTGATATACTCAGGTGCTCTTCACCCTGGAAAGGAATGAATCAATTTTTGGTTTCCTCCTTGGCGTGAAGAGGCTTTAGTAGGTACTAGTCTGGGTCATACCCTACGCAGGGCGAATCTCCCACCAGACTTTGTGGTGCCTGAAATACGTAAAATCTTGGTGATTGTTTGAGTGCGGAGAACGGTATATATGTATCTGGGCAGTCAGAAAGTATAGACGGCTCAGCTGAGGAGGCTAGCATTGTTTGTTTAAAGCTATTGAGCGATTGTATACTCTACTAGTATTGTTGATTGAAAATATTATTTGAGGGAGTATGCAGTTCTGGGGGCTGTATCTCAATTAGGTGTGGACTTTGGAAAATTAACTGAACATAATTATGTGCAATGGAAAGGTTTTGTGTATAAGCGTTATGGTTTGTTTTTCATGTATTAGTGTTGAACTACAGGTTGCATGTTTTTATAGATGAACTTACCCATTTAAAGAAGTAGGATTGTAACAAATTATAGTAATAGCTTCATTTCAAAAGTGATTTCAAATATAAGCAAAACGTGATTTAAACGATTTATTTAAAAGGATGTAGTATTTTTTCATTAAATATTTTATTATATTTCGGAGCGTTTTTTTTAAGGGGACACATAGGTAATGTCACAAGCTAAACAAATTAAAATTCATGTAATTATCTAAATACATTTGATCAGAAAATAGAGAAATGCAATTTTAGTCATTAAAACATTTGTTTATATAGTTCACGTATATAATATAATGTATTGCACAAAGTAAGTAATATATTCATAATACAATAACTTTGTAGATTTCCGATAACATGTTTTTCAGGTTATTATGTGTTACACTTCATTATCAAAACATAAATCACATGTATGAGAGATAACAGTTATATATATAATTTATAACACAATTTTTATTAACAAAATATTCAGTTTAGGTATAAACCCTATTACATTTTTCTGTTAACCCCCTATTATTATTATTAGCTGGGTAAGCCAGGCGTACACACACACATATATATATATATAGTATATAAAATTAGTTTTGTTTTATCTTGTCAGTGGAACTTTTGCAAACTTCCGTCGCACTTTTATTTTTAAACTAAATATGTACATGAGATTGGGAAATCCTCTATAAACCAAGTTAAGACTTTCATAGGAAATTGGGATTGTACCTTCTAATAATATGATAACATAAAATGTCTTTGTAACCTCCCCTAACTCTGTATTATCTTTGCAACTTATAAAAGACATTGATTCTCTATAAAGAACTTATTTGGTGGATTGACCTTCGTATCCCTTTCGGAGACAACCCAATGGGATACCGAATCTTTGGGATAACAAACTCAGGGGATTAAATGTCAGCTTAGCAAGTGAGGAAGCTAAAGAACAGGGCCACTGCACTACACTTGGTATATATCGCGTTTATCAATTCAAAGAAAGATTTTTCCCCACGCTCACATATACATATAATATATACAGCTAATATCGATACATCCGGTTCGTAACCTAGTAACAGCTAATGTAAACAATTCAGAAAAATTTGAAACTCCTAACTTTGTTATCGCATCTAAAAGTGGCATTTTCTTCCTCAAAATGCCAGAAGTTCACTTTGATTAGGCTTGACTAGAAGTGCACTAAATTTCTTGTTTACAAATTTGTCATTTTGATTTACCGAAATAATTAGAAGGTTATAAATAAAAGTAACCTCCCAGTGAACGACATTCTGAATCGAGACCATATATGAAGTATATGGGGGAGATGCTGATATATATGAGATAATCTAGTTTATAAAACTATTTAATTGAAATGATGTTATATAATGTTCTACCAAACTATAATGAATGCCAATCACAAATAAGCTCAAATGTATGACATTCACATCAAAAGTGTAAGTTAGACAGTAATTAAAATTCGAAATAACTGTCAACTGCTTTTTCATGATTTATTAGGATTTTCTTATATTTAATTTATCATTTGTATTTTAATTTCTTGAATTAATTTATTATAAAAGTAAATCAAGAATACATGGCATTGTATCTCTATTCATGCTGAAGGGGAGAAAGTGCACACGTCTACCCCCCCCCCCCTATTTCTGGTAATTTTTAAATGAAAAAATGGAGCAGTATAAGCTTCCGAATGAAAATTTAGTTTTACAACTTTTAGCGCTAAATTCGCTATTGTGAAAACAATGAATTGGTCATGTGACCACAAACTACATATACCTACAGACACCTTTTTTTAATAAAAAATAAGTAAAAATCCTTTCTTTTATAAAGAAATCGATGAATTCGGGTACTGATTTGCATCTTATAATATACCACAAAGTAAAGAAAACATATACTTTTTTAATCTTTAATCTTTAAAATTTAAAATAATTAATGTTTTGGGTTAGTTTCAAATTGAATATGTTAAACAACTTCTTCGTATTAGATTCGAAGGTTCAAAACTGTACTCTTCTAATACATTAAACAATTATGCCATCATGACGGGATATGAAAGTACGAGATCGGTGTGGATCGAGAAATTTCAAATCGAATTCACCCTATTATCCACAATGTGTTCTTTTAGTCTGAAGTATATTATGTTAAAATGGAGTTTGAAACAAACAGCACAATAGTTAAATAACAGTGGCATAGACACAAGCCGTACGTTATTATATTATTATATTATTGCGTCTTGAACATAAATCTGCTTGCAATTTTAATTAAACTAATGTTTGACATTATGAATTCGAGAAAATAGGACGTTATATATCTTTCAGATAGAACTGTATATGTTTTAGAAAGTATGATATTTAGTAATGAGGGAACATCGCAGTTTGACATCTGCTAACGCGCTGTCATATAAACAACATTGCGAACAGCAGAATAGTACAGATAGAGAAAAGATTGTGCAGTCGGTTGACATGATGTTGACATCGGAAAAGGGGAGATAATTACTGCCATGGAATAAATACTTAAATAAAAACCCACCTGACGGGATTCTTAGATTCACCTTGTCTTTTTTAGCGTATTCTCATTTGTACGTGTGATAAATATAAACTCATCTGTTTACATAATGTGCATTGATAAAGACAGCAATCATAAAACACACAATCTGAACAAATAGTCTAAAGCACTTTCTGAAGTTTACTTTGAGCTATATTTCCGGCCAATTATCTTAATGTTAATGCGTTGTTACCATTAAATGCTGCATACCAACAAAATATCCAAACCAATTTTATATTTTTAGACAAAAAAAGTAAAAATAACCAACAATACATTCAAATGCATGTTTATTGACGACACATTTCTAGAAAACAGTATTTCCTTTTCAGGTACAATAATAAACACATACTTGGCGGGTCATATTACATAGAACGCAATATTATATTGGTGGCTCCTTTTCATTAACGTATTTTAGCTGCCATAATGTCTCTCTCTCTCTCTCTCTCCAAGCGCAGGATTTATATAGAAATTGAAAACTAAATCAAAAGCTCTACTCGACACACTATTGAGCTAATGATAACTGAATAATTTTCACGAGAAGTCGTTATTCGATAAGATACAATTTAAATGTTGGGATATAGGCGATTTGGAGTCAATTTTCCTAATTTCTCTTTGTAATTAGTAGAAAAGCGCTTTTTGCACAATTTTGTTGTATTCCTGGTCCGGACATGTGTGACCTCGGCTTGCCCCCATTCCTATGAGCAACAATATATGATGTCTCAATGACTCTTTCTCGTTTCCTTTCTTTGCAGACTTCTCGGCACACCGACGGAAGAATCCTGGCCCGGTGTATCACACTTACCTGAATTCAAGGTCTGTCTTCTTCTAGAGATTCTCTTATAAACAAAGATATGTTAAGGACTGTTGGTGTTTAGGATTAGTGTTTGAATTGACAATTTTTATTTCGTGCACGCTTGCATTTTAAAGTAGCGAGCTAAATGTTCTATTTTAAGAATAATGGCCTTGTAAAATATGTTACAAGTTATAACTTCGATTGTAAGGGAAATGTTCTACTTTTCAAAGCCTGTTTTTGTTTTCTGTGCGGAATTATTACCAGCTTGTTTGTATCAATGACTGAGAAAATGTATAATGCCTTAATTCAAATGTCTCACGGTTGGCTTTATTGCCCTAAAAGTATCTCCAATATTATTCTGATTTTGATACAATTCATTTATCGGCATTCATGTCTCTATTTTATCCCCTTCAACAAACTTCAGCCCTTCAACTACTATCCAGGCAACTCCAACTGGCAGCAGATTGTCCCCAAAATGAACCCGAAAGGTCGCGATCTTCTCCAGGTAACGCCAGTTAAGCGCCCTTGGTTACCCGCCTAGTTACTCATAGGTTATACCTCGATACAAATTTTAAGATCTAGTTGGTTTATTTGTTCCAAGATATTAAAATTCATTTGCGTAGGTAAAATATATGTTTTACTTTTTACAGAGTAAATTATAGAAATAATTAAGCAATTTTAAAGATAACTTAATATATGTATTTTATATCACAAATTTACGAGCAGTGTGTACAAACTGCAACATAATTTAACTTTAATCGATACATTTTATTTTTTCCTTGGAATAGATATTTAAAGCAAGTTCTAAATATTTACTGCTATTTAATAATAGTTTTAATCTTCCGTATTTTATTGTTTTACATTATCGCATTCCATAGTTGTGTTATTTGGCCGTGTTCTAATAATATATCATGATCTACATATGTAATACTAATATTACGTCTATTAACTAATTATCGATTTCTCAGGTTGTTAAATAAATATTTTAAGGCCTATGCACACTAAATGCGGCGTTGCACAGTGCGTAAAAATAGTTTAAAAACAGTCAATCTTATGTGGCAATGCACACCGAAAGCAGTGCGGCGCGGCGCGTTGAAAATCAATGATGGAAATTCTCAACTTTACGCGCGTCAAAAATCAATATTGTCCATGGCTCACTGACTCAGTATACTGTCCTCCTTCTTTTCTGTTTATATGTCGATTTTCTGCAGAGAGAGTATCGATTTTTGCTGCACTGTGACGCGTTCGGTGTAGATTGCATTTTCGACGCGCCGCGCTGCGTTCAGTGTGCATAGGCCTTTACACTGCTTGACTGTTTAGCAATCATAAACACCCTTTTTGCTACCTTATAACACCCATATAGAAGCCATCCATCTCCGTAATGTATCTCCTTAATCCACCACCAATTGGGTCAAAATATAAAATACATAGTTATGTAGTTATAGAACGTCGCACATAACGCTTTCATTTAAGTAAATGCAATACGGGAGTATCGATTGGTTTGAATTCCTCGACTTAACAGTACTGCATTACTTGGTATAGGTGAGACACAAGTAGAACTTTCAAATACTAAATCTGACCTAGTTCAAGCATAGCTTATCAAGACTTAAAACATAACATGCTTGTAGTAATTTATATTATCCCAAAATGTAGTAATTTATATATATTCCATTGAATACGTAAATAGTAGAACCCACTTGTTTGCGAGACGATTATGTATTTTGTGTATACGCATTACTGTTAATATCAAGTAATCATATTCCAGTAACGTACAGACGCTAGCCTGAATACAGACGCCTACTATAGTGTTAACTGAAGCATTGACTATTACATATACTATAATAACTATCATTGTAATAACAATCGAGTATAATTTATTATAATAAGAAAGATATTAATAGTATCAAGGCAGTTATACAATGCTCTCGAGATTCTAGAAGTGTAAGCCGTGTTCCAATAGCTGCTCGGTTAACCGAGATATCGCGAATTTTAGGAGACCCTTGCTGACTATCGAATGTTGAAAGGCCTCTTTCAATATCTGCTATTGTTATGGATTTCAACAATGTTACCTGTTGGTGTTACCAAATTATTGGTGTTTTTTAGTTTTGAAAACAAAATTGGAGTACATTATATTATTTTGCGTCAAATTTATACTGTATAAATATAATTACTAACGGGTATATATTATTGCGTGAATAGGATTACGATTCAAATACAAATAATACAAACATAGTAAACTAAGGATAAAAATACTCTTTCAAGCCGATTAGTGGAATATCATACACTTTTAAATACGTAGTTTGTGAAAATAATTAAGTAGCTACTATTTCACTTATGCACCCTTTCGTGTCAAATGATGTAATCATAGAAGCTCATTTTCTCACATTTCGAGATCGGTCCAGAGCTCATGCTTTCAGATTATCCAAAATTCATCTCTCTCTCCCACTCTTTCCCACTCTCTCTCTCTCTCTCTCTCTCTCTTCAATTTTATTCAATTTTATTTTCTTATCCAATTTATGAATGGAATATTATTCGCCAATTATATATATATTTATTACTATGCCTGAAGAGGAGACAATGTTGTCTCGGAACTAAAAAGACAACTGTCTCGTAAATAAAATGTATTTAAATGAAGTGTTGGTTATTTTTACTTTTTGTTTAAAGAATACTCTTAACCGTCCGAATTTTTATTTTGTAGGACAAAAGGAATTTCCTATTTTTAAAGAAGATGTAATTTCGATAAAATTAGTTTGTTTATCTCCATAGAACTTAGCAGCTGGGGCAACACAATCGAGTTTCGGTTATTTGTGTTGGTATTAAATTGATTTAATCTGCTTTTCTCTTATACATAAACATGTCTTGGCTGATTTAATGCATATTAAATAACAGTATACAGTTATTTTATTCTTTTCCATCTCAAATGAAATTTCTCTTATTCATTAAATATGATCTCTTTAAGAGAATCGTAATAGAAAACACTTCCAGTAAAAAGTAATTTAATTTTTAAATTGATTATAATTTTAAAATTTTAACAGTTTCGAAATCAACAATATTACTCTACTATGTTACACTGCTATACAATAGGTACAAAAGCATATTAATTACGGTTTCCTTAAAATTAAGTCCATTCCACATTCCACATCCTACGCCTTGTTCTAATTGTACAAAATCACTCGTTTCCTCGTCATTTATCAAACCTTTTTTGGTACATTTTGTAGAGTTTTGTATTGTACAGCATAATTATAATTTAGTTATGTGTGTTTTCATCCCAGGTCTGTAGGCCTATTTAAACAAAGTATTTACAGTTATAAGTAAATAATGCAACTTTATATATCCATTTACTTGGTTTAATTATACTGACCATAATTTTTAGATAATTCGCTTCCTTGGATATTAAAAAGTAATTATTTGAGGCGTGATACAGACAGACAAAAAGCAATAAAACGCTGCAATCATTATATTTACCGCTATTCTGTTAGCGGTATTCGCATATGAAATATAGTGTAATTGTTAAAGTTATTTCACATATGTTTTTATCCCACTCCTTAAGACGTATTGAATCCTTTTTGTTATAGTTTATACTTTACATAAGAAGGGATGTGTATCAATTATAATAGACTCCATCAAAATTGTTATTGTCTCACCGTATGTGTGTTTGTTTGAAATCATTCTTCATATATTTGCACAAGCTTTTAGAATATGTTTTGTGTTTAACTTTTCTTTCAATACTAAATATATGTGGCTAAACATCGCTACGTACATATAAATTTAGATTATATAGATATTGAGAAAAATTAGATATTTAAACTTGATTATTAACATAATATTTTGTTTAATATTCTGTTTTCTGTGGCATATTTTAATTTGTTTTTTAATGGTGTGTAATCATTATTACTTTTTATTTGGGAGTTTATTGGTCATTACAAATCGATAGATACATTGCTAAATTTGGCATAACCCTTTGATGTGAATTATAAAATGTGTTTCATTGAATATTAAAATGAACTACTTCATTATTATAAACATACATACCAGGTTATAAGTTACTAATTGTGCACCCATTTGACAAAATATGATTGTGATAAATATAGTTGATATCTATTTTGTAAATGCTGATAGGACGATAACGTAAGAAAAATTAATTTTATATTACATATTTCATTACATTGTCAAAAAACTTCAACAAAATGCCACATTTTTAGTATTCAATAGATATATCATGTTGATTGTGTCTACATGATTAATATATTTTTAAATGTATGTTTAGCATACCTGATTCTTTAAATTTTAATTCATAGTCCTGTAAACCACAATTGAACAATATTTTAGTGGACAAACATTATTGAATTTAATCGTAAACTCCTACGATGTATAATTAATTAGTAGCAAATATTGTATTGTATCACAAATGAGTTCAAAACTATACTGTTATGAATAATAGGGGGTTAAAATAAAAATGCGCTCTAATATTTATTATAATTAAGTTTGAACTTTATTCTTTTGCAATTATTGTTAACATGTTACACTTATAAATTCTTTGAAATTATGAGGCGAACACTGACGACCACTGCCTGAGTTAAAAATAGAACTTGAATCTATTTTTTAATAGTATTTTACCTCCAGTAACCGTTTCCCAGATAGACTAGACACTTTTTAATAGTCCCCAATAAAAAAAAACGTAACGTATTCACATCCCATTACAGCACCATAATTCTCCTAATATATAGTCAAGTGCAACACAAATGTATACAATTCCTAGTGTTTGTATATTCCATAAAACAGCCCACTAGTAAACAGGCACGCACTCCCATATTGGGCATTTAGAATCCATGCAATACAACATCCTTGACTCCAAAACCACATGTTGAGGATTTGTTGGTGATTTGAAACCTTATTCTGTAATCATGGTTAAAATGATATCTGGCATGATCATTTTTTAAATCACTTCGTGTGATAATCTTGTTTTTTCGCCTTGTATGGATGGATCCTGTGAAATTTTATGTTATGAGCTTCAAACTCTTGTAGGTATCGAAATTAATTAGTGTTAATAAATTGATGATATAGAATCTGCAGATTATAATATATTTATATAACAATGTCCATGCATAGTAAATGTAGAAACTTACATACATTTAACTTTAGTTCGAATGAACACTTCAATTAAAGATTGCGTGTATGAATTTAAATAGACACAAATAAACGTTAATTTAGACAGAAACTTGAGATTCTACGAACATATTGAAAAGAACTTATAAGGGTTATTTAGAACATATAGTTATTGTAAGCATTTTAAGTGCAATCCAAGTAGCAGATAAAAAATCGAAATTGCCAAAAATTCAAATCAACTATTTTTAACGTGTATAGAAAACATACACATAGGCAACAATGTTATTGTAGTCAATTCGACTTTGAACAATTTTCAGTTTTCAGTTGCTGCAGTATTCACTCACTTTTGGTAGAATATTATTTATAGTTTACAATTATTTATTTAATTAATTTAATTTCATATGATTATACTTTATACAACTGTGACATTTTAGAGTTTTTCTCAAATAATTAATGAATCAAAACATAAATGCCACTTCATTTTATGGTAATTTTATGTTTAAAAATCGTAATATACATAAAAATATAGGCAGACAAAGTTTTTATATAAATATAGTGTGGAATTTAATCACACATAGCGCGCGATTTAAAACTCAATACTTTGTGCCAGTGGTCGGAGTTGAAGTCATATAAAGTTGCAAAAATTAATAAATACAATTATATTGCAATAAATCAGCACATTGTTCTTCACGTGTCATACCGAAATGTGGGGAATCAAATGAACCAAATTAAACGTTCTCTTCCGATAAAAATAATTAAATTTTTCTGATACCTCAAAAGTCCATCGAAACATTTATTTTACGATATAGTTATGCATAAATGCACTCACTCGAATAGTTATAAATTTGACGTCAATATTTCCAAAAGATTTTCAGTTAAGAATTGCATCTTCCTTTTCCGAATTTTTAAATTAAATTCTTCGAGAAAAAAGACAACATTGAACATATTGACTGCGACCTGAGAGATATAACATGCTATTTACTAGTCATGGTTTCAATCAATTTAAATCCAATCAAAGCACAATAATTATTTATACAAGAAACGTGTTTGAGTGTTCATACATCGACTTATCCATCGACTCCCATATAGCGTCAACGTTTTACATTGATGTATTAGGTATATTGAAAAAAAGGAAGAAAAAACCTCGATTATAGGAATATCATTTTCCTATCGTTCCCGATGATTTCCTTAGATTAATAACTAGATTATTTCTTCCAGTTACCTTTTAATAAATAAGTTCCTTCTGCAATGAATACATACTTCACTGATAACAATTCTTTTAATAATCTTGTTTATAAATTAGATATCTTTGTAGTCAAGTCAACGTTTTCAATATACTTCGAATTTTTACAATTACTGCAATATTCGCTTTACTTTTAAGAGTTGAAGTACTTTCTACATATTTTGTTATTTATTTATGTATTTTCCTTAACAAGAAAACCAATGAATAAATACATAAATAAATGTTATTTTTGAATACTAATGCAACCTTAAAAAATCCAAATCTTATCTTTAATAATTATATACTTAAAAAAGTATATAAAAAAGGTTATGCGTTAAAACACCTAATTGGGTATATAAAACAGAAACGCATAACATGTTTTCTTTTTTTGTTTACAATTATGGGTATAGACAAAGATCTCAATTCTATTAAAGAAGTAAATTAATATCATTCTAAAAATGTTAAATATTTTATTTTTATGATTACGTTATACGCTTTTCTAGCGCTTCATTGACACTATCTTTAACAATTTTACTTAATCATAACTGCTTGTGAATATTAACCGCTCTAATTTCAACATTAATAATTTCCTCTCCTGATGAAGTGACGCTGTATTTATATATATATCGAGTTCTGATATATTTTTAATTATAGTTTGCATTGCCTGAAATTCACGACTTTTTATTTTTACTTATATGTCTTTAAGAGCTTACAGTTTTCTATAACATTTTTTTCATTAATTAAAATTCTTCTCAAATCTCTGACAAGTGTTATTAAAGTTTTAACGCATTATTACATAGTTTTATGTAAGTATATTTTTGACACGCAATCTTTTATTATTAATACATGTTTTTGTTATTATATATACACTTTTAGTTTATAAATATATATAATGCAAATGTTCTAGGCACACAGATTTTATCATGTGAAAATAATATTAATTAAACAGTTTAAGTATGTTTTTTTAATTATACTTTTATTTCTTATTTTTTATGTGTATGTACATATAATATGATGTATGTATCTATGAACTAATGAATATATCAATGCACAAAAATATATATAATATTTCCGTAATGATAATATTCTATTAAATTTAAAAAATATGCATTTTAGTAGAAACCATATATTTGTATTTAATATAAAATTGTGCTACTTGTATTATAACGACCATCTGTCCAAATAGTGTTAAAATCCCAGTCACATCTCTTACCTCATAAGGCTAAATTGATATCAGCTACAATAAATATGTTAATATAATTGCATCAATAAATCGTATTTTGCGTCAAAAATAAAATATTTGATTTCCATTACAGGCACAAATTCTAGAATATTTATTTAATACTAAATCTGGTATCAACCAATCAATCGTACTCATATTTAATTTTCATTATTAAATTATAACTTTTCATATATATTTGAGGTTTCATTAAAAGTTACGTTTAAAGTTTAATATATTATTCACTTTTCTTCTTGTCCAATGTAATCATAATAGTACATGTTTTAAATTTTTGACAACATAAATCCTTGTACTTTCATAAATTTCGTATAAATGAGTTGACTAAAATCAATATTGTTTAATTGTTTATTTAGATCTAAAATAAAATATCTATATTCAAGCAGTTTTAACATACGCATCTTGTCTATTAAATATATATTATAATCGAATAATAGTTATGTTATGCTATTATCTTACCATAAAATCAAATTGTAAGTTAGCACTAAATTTTAAAATTATTCTAAGATAACTGTTTCATTCAATTGAATCTGAATTTAACTATACGAGAATAACGTTTTAAATTTTCGTAAATTATTTGTTTTTATCCAAAGAAGAAACACTTACCATATTTTGACCGCTGTATCCCGCTTCAAGTTTTCGATTTTAGATAAAACAATTCACGATTGATATTAGTATTTATATTAATGGTGAATAAGTTTCTTAGTAGAAATTTAAGAGTCACACCACAGAAATCCTCTCACAGTTTCAATTTGTACAACTGAAAAAAATCCTTTCTCTAGAATGTTAATCGCAAAGTTTGGATTCAAAAGGACAATGACAATTCCAGAAATTAACAAAACAATTTCAATTCATCAGTCTAATTCCAAATTGCCAAATATTTGCAAACACACATTCTTTGAAAAAAGCTGTTCTTATATAATGCCTCTCGATCCCCAAGGCACAGTGTTATAGAGTAAAAGTATAGTACAAAATATTATTTACGAACTATAAGCGGTTACATTTTAAAACCTGTCTGCCAATCAAAGTCGACATTTCTAACCAATCAGAAAAGAGCTAGAAATCAAAATGCTTCAACGGGAAGAAGGAATCAAATATGGTTATATTTTATTAACAGTAATATTCTATTATATGTTGCATAAGTAAAAAACAGCACATTCAATTACTTTTGGCCATTCAAATGTACGGCATGCAATTGTTGAAGTCAGATCTTAAACGAAAACATGTTTTACAACCGTTCTTAACTATCCCCAAGACATTCCAGAGTAATTAACCAGAACGGATATTAATCCTGGTAGAGTTGACGAAGCTGTGCCTAGCCTGATTAGCTGTTCTAGTGACGGTCATAAAATGATCGAGTTTTTGAGCGTAATTGAGACAGTAAGACAGAAAAGAACAGACATAGGGTTCAAAATACTCAATAAAGTTTGATTAGAATCTAGCTCAGACAAAGTCAAACCAATCAACAATTTAACAACCCTCTTATGGATGAAGTGAAACAGTGGATACCTTATCTTTTCACCGATGTGCAATATTTCCAAATTATTTAATGCGCTGCTAAATATGCCACTTCCTTTAAAATTTAACACACTTCTTCTTCACATAAAAAAACGAAATGAATGTATCAAATAAATCCAACATTAAAAAATAACTTACATTATTTAAATTAGAAGTTTACACTTTCACCATACTTATATGTTGACGAAAGTCACTTTGACAAGCAAACATATTTGCCTGAGAAGATACGCCCTTCAGTAGGTTTACTCATACTAATAGATTATATAATAATAGTGATATTTACTTTGTTATTATTTACTTTTCTTGGGGTTTATGAATGGGGTATTTATGTATAGTATCGTAATATACAGATTTTCATATAAAAATACACATAACCAAATAGTTCAACTAAAACCAATTCGGCAAAATGAAATACGATGAAATTGTATTGCTCCAAAAAATCCTATAATAGTATATGAAGCATCACATCAATATATAAAAAACGGATTCTATTTAAATAACATTTCAAACGATTATTGCAAAATATAAATAATATTTAGAAATACTGTTAATTTTTAGGATACAGTTAAAAATATGAACTATACCTAATATACCGAAGTTCATAATAATATACTACCATTTTTTGTAAAAATAGATTTTAATCGACCTCATTAAAAGTTTCATATTCTTAATGAATGCTGCCTGTTTTATGTCATTAATATTTGTTACATATTTTATTCTTTTTTATTCGAATGTGATAAGTTTTGTATATCTTATTCATGAAGTATAGCCCATTTGTAAACTGTTATTTTAACTCTAATACTAAAACATGCTGAAGCAATCTTTGATGACACAATTGCATCAAATCTCAAGACAGATCTTACCTTCTAAACTTACGATCCAATTGTTCCCACAAAAAAACTGAAAAAAACCAAAGCCCCACTCCTCCGGCAACCTCTGTCAGCACGCAGAGTGAAGGATAACCACCCCTCTTAAACGTCACCACTCGCGGGCCAATACCTGCAGCCAGTACTGTAATCTCGGCTCACTCTTTAGCACAGCGAAGACAAAGATGTGATGCTTTTGCATAAAATTACCTGGTAGTAATACCTATATGTCAATTGTTTTCTCAATAGGTCAAGTTACGTCGCTGTCAATTAATTCACTCCCTGCTTGTTGTGGCTCTAGTATTTCCAAGATGATTATAATATGCGAAGGCCTGCAGCAGTGTAATGCCTTTTAAATTATGTAAATAAATTGAAGTCAGATAGGAACTTTAGATATCTTTAAAAAAAACAGGATTCTAGCCATACAATAGTAATGGCTTAATGTAAACTAGAATAATTTGATTACCTACCTGATCGAAATACTTGAGAAGAAAAAAGTATAACGCAGTATATAGTATTCTAATTGAGTTTTGCAAGATATGATATACTTTTATTATTAGAGCTATAAATATTATGTATTAGTATTTCCCGTTCTACAGGGATGGGACAGATCAGGTTTTGTTGACTTCATTTATTTAGACCGATAAATGTTTCATATGTTTAGCTTCTTAAATTCAAAACAAAGAAGTTTTATATTTCCATATCGTTCGGATGATCTTTTGAGGCTTTGCAGTTTATTAAACATGGAACTTTTTAAATATTTGTAATACAATTTTGAACAAACACTTAATACATAGTTTACTAATACTATACGTTTATAGAGTCACCAATTCTTAACAATAAAACAAAACAAAAACTTTGTTATGGAGGTGAATATTGTACAAGTCCTATATAAAACCAAATGCAGGTTAATTCATATTTCAGCTCTGTCATGGAATTGGCACTGCATCAAAGAAGATATCTCCTATGCTCAAAGTGGTTGTTATTGGCTAATTTTGACACACATTGTTATGTGGATATCATTTCTAAGATAATTAATATACATTAACTACATTGATTATATAATAATCAATGTATCAGTAATATAAAATGTGATGGTAACGATTAGAACAAAAATATTATAACTACTATACACGATTATTACAATCATTATTATTAGTATGTTAAAATTATATTAGAAATATTGTCAAATCAAGCCTAAATGAAACAGAAAAAATGCAACATTCTCACATAATTGCATACTGCTCCTAATTTAAGTAAAGCATTGCAAATATTTTGGGGGATAACCTTGCATTTCAAATAAATCATAATTTTATTACACATTTAAAAAATGGCATAGGATTCTTGTTTATAGACAGTAGCTTTCTTCATAAATTTAACTTTAATGACATTTTCGATAATTTATGTTTTGTAAGTGCCAACAATATAAGATAAATAAATCAATCAAGCATAGAAAACCTGAACTTTCACGTCTCTTAGGTTTGGATAAGTCTGGTATTTTGTCAAAATAAAACATTGAGTTGTATCCAGTGTGTCTATACATTTCACTGCATATTTCATTTTTTACTTTTATTTATTCAAATTGTAATAATATTCTTCTTCAATTCACCAGTTCGAGTGAAAGTTTTAGACATTTTAAACTAAATTATTTAATTAATATTTAATCAATTATTTAGTCAATTCATCATAATTTTCAACTGCTGTTTTATGCTTTTTTTAACTCTTTACGGTGATTCGTTTTTATAAATTCTTTAATAAAAACTTCTTGTTTATCTATAAGTTTGAAAAGTTCTGACTAGACTTTATAATTTCTGTTTAGAAAGAGGCAGCTTAAATATTTGAATGCGAAATATATATACGGATATAGAATGCCATAATTTCAGATTACATATTACTTATCTCTGTAATTTTCAAAGAAAACTTTTTATATTTTAAATTAATGAACAAAACAAACTTAATCTACGTAAATTTTTGTTCATTATTCTGGTTTGTCTTATAATATCCTCTAAACTTAAAATAATAAAGTATATTATTGAACATAGAAGAAATTTGAATCAGGTATTGATTAATTATATGTAGTAATTTTTAATGTACAATATAAATATGTTTTCTTGCAGAATATATTTATTATAATTCTGAAATGTAATTATATATTTATATTTAGTCTGAACCACTTTGATCCCTTTTTAAATAACATACGTTAGAAAACAACTTTATTATCTACATGCAAAGTTTCAAAACTCTGATAGTAAGTTTAACATTTATATGGGGCAATATAATTGTCCCCAATATTACCCCCCCCCCCCCCCATATCCTCCTCCCCATCCATATAAAAAGAGCACGGTGTATGGATTAGGTTAATATTGTACTTTACATACATTACATTAGGTTAATTTACATTACTATACAGACACTATTTTTCTTTATCTGAAATCCCCAAAATTATAGTTAAAATCATTGTTTCTTTCAATATGCAATAGCTTAATCAAGATTTATTAGATTTAGATATGAAAGTGAAATTAAAAGATAACGTTTTCCTTAGTTACAAAATATTTCATAACTCTAGTTTCAATAATTAATTATATACCAGAAGTTGAAATACATTCACCGCCTCTATGTTACGTCATTTATCGTGATCTCTAAATAAAGATGATTCAAAAAAGTTTTAATGCATGTTTTACAAAATTTCTCGATGGTTTCGTGTTATAGGTGGATAACATTGGTCTTTGAAAATGGTATTCATCATTCTGTTAGTAAGTATACAAAGAATATTTATTGATTTTTTCAGTACGTTAGAAGACATGAAGGCAATGGTATGCAGTCTAAAGCATTCAATTAGGTAATCAAAGCTCACTACTAAGTTCAAAGGACTTAGGATATTACTGCAATGTGTTTATTGATATCAGCTGTTGTTAAGTGTACTATGCAGTACATTATACAGAATGAGTCATACCCAGACTCTATCAAACTAGCATTCCTCCTTCATTGTGATTAGTTCATGTAGCTAATCTGCTAAATAAGCTAACTCAGATTCAACTCTATTATTCTATCCACTATTTAGAACATCAAATCAATAAAACCAATTTCGTTTCTAAATTCGTGCATCATTTAAACCATAGAGTAATTATATACAGAGTGTTGACTCTTATTGATTTCATATACATCGCGCTGTAAATCGTCGTATATAAAA
>JAYRBW010022229.1:0-39759 GCA_036023295.1 Invenusta paracnida
TCCTACTTAAGTAAACCGGTATTATGCTTTGGTTCCTGAATCATGTTGAATTGAGCGATTTGTTAACAAATGTTATGCATTAAAAAATTTTAACTGTTATAATAATTCAAAACTATGGGTGCGGCTTATACACCGAATATATAAAATATCGTTTTTATTTGACCAAAAGTAGGGGGTGCGGCTTATATTCCGGTGCGGCTTATATTCCGGAATATACGGTACATAAAAAATTCTAATAATCCGCTAAAACGATGCTTTTTAATATATTATATTATAATGAATGAATGAAAATATAGTTATGTTTACGTTTTAACCGAAACAATCTTAAATATTAAAGAGTATATACAGAGTGTCCGTAAGATACTTCGCACTACTATACCTTAATCGGCATATTATTATGTAATCAATAATATAACATACATATATACAGCTATAATAGTATTCTAACTACAATTGTATCTGTACTTACACAAATATATGTGCTTACATATTTACTCTACACAAATATATTAACCTTCGAATATAAAATTAATTTGTTTTAAATTAAACAATTCCACAACTTTTCCAGTACTAGAGAATATATTACCGTATACAACGTAATTTCAAAGTGAAGCAATTTTTTGGTAAAAACAGAGATAACCAAAATTATCTGTAATATATTATCAACACTTTAAAAAGATGTAATAGATCCGCACGTCCATTATACCTTATCCCGGACAACCTCTCTGATGAGCTTTTTTGTCCTCTCGTCAAGTCCATCCTCCGAAACATCCTCTCCCTCTGTTCCCCCTGTCTCCTTTCTTTCTCCTCCTTCGACTGGACTACCTTCCACGCCTGGAGATTTTACTACATCAAGATCCTGCAACCATTGAACGGAGAGGGAGCACGTTTATGTGGTTGCATCAGTGATTCATGTTATATTTTATAATAAAACGAAAATAACTTGTGAAATAGAAAAATAACATTTTAGTAAATACATATCTTTTATTTTTTGGACTTCGATAAATTTGCGAACATATAAACAGAACATTAAAGTGTAAGTTTTACTATTTTAATAAGTAATTGGATAGTTTACAATTACATTAAAAACGTAAAATAAAAAAATTATTAATAAAAATAAAATAGGCTAATCTCATAAGTTATTGCAATTTCAAATACAACATTTCTTAATATTGTAAGTTAAGTTATTGTTAAGTTATTTATTTAAGTTATAAAAATAAATCGTTCGTTTCTCTATAATTTTTCCTTAACATTTTATTACTCTACTATTCAAAGATTACAAAATGTACAATCACGTTTTTTATCATTTTCAGCTTGAGATATTTAATCAAGAGTTCTTACATAAAATAACTGAATAAATTCTGACAATGAAATATTATATCTAACTAGTGGTAATTGTTACAATTGATTTTCTCACCATAAGATGTAGATCCCAATGTAGTGGCTGATCTGGATTGACCAACAAAGCTTTGTAACGGAGACAGCGCCCCATGAGTGCAAGACACTGAAGAAACAATATTTTAAATATAATAATAAAATGCAGAGTAAAAACATGGTATTATATTGAAGAATTATTTATATATTACACACTTTTAAGTAAAAACCATGTATATTATTCATCGTTTGTATACACCTATACTTGTGCCAAAAGAATGAAAAAATTCAAATTCATGCAAATAATCTTAGATGATTAGCTGCATGACGTCTATGCTGATAAAATATAATTCAATACAAATATAATCGAATGGAGAGAGTGTTACTCAACATCAATCAATATAGAAACTAATACTTTTGCTAAAATTGGGTCATCTTTTTCGAGTGTAATTTAAAAATGCTATAAGGAACTACATAAAGTCGATCATTGTGAGATCATCATATTATATTTTGTGTCGAAAATTGGAATTTAATTAACATTTATTAACTTTTAAAAAAGCATTAATCATTAAAAAGATGTAATTAAACTATATATAAAAATACCACAGAAGTAAAAATTGGCTGTTAATTTAACATTAGCATTGTGTCGAGCGTTTTGCAGACAAATTGCTCAGTTAAACCATATGAAAACCGATATTATCATAAATAAAAATGAAAGTCGGAAGATAATATCTATCATATTAGAACTGCCGAAAATATCCTCTATTATATAATTGTTTTTCGAATTCTTCTAATAAATACTTTTGTTTGACGTACAATAACAACAATAACATGTCCACTTAAAACATATATTACTGTACTATTGAATTCCTATTGCATAATTACTATAACTTATATAAGTACCAGTTTGTTGATAATAATCTCTAATTTTGTAAATTATTCAATCATGTCATCTGAAATATTTTAAAATGTGCAACTAAATTAAAATTGTAATTTCTATACAATATATTATGTTATTCTGGGAATTGTGCTCAACAGCTATATGCTTAATAAGTTTATTTTTATCATGTTTATCAATCTTTACGTGTGATATTACTACTTAATTATCTATCAAACGTAATGTCTTGTACTATACATTCAGTTCAAATAACTAATATTATCATATTAAACTATTCATAACAATTTGCTAAATGTTTACTTAATAATGATAATAATAATAATGGCTTATTTTTTGTAAAAGTATAAACACTTTTAATGGGTAATAATATTGTTTATAAAGAAATAGATACTATCGGTGAGTATATATTATATAACATAAAAGCATGTAAAACATTTCTAAATAATGAAAAATGTATTAAAAGAACCGATATACAATAAATTGAATGACAAGCAGTGTAATCCAGATAATATAATAGCTTCAACAAATGTGTGGAAGTTTAATTGTACAAAATTAAGCAGCATGATCTAATGTAAAATATTCAGTGAATTCATTTGCATATAGATTCCAAACTTGGAATGAATATATAATCTTTATTTGAATTACAAATATTAATATTGTCAATCTAGAAACAGAAATATAATTAACGATAATAAAAGAAAAGTATACAGTATAAGGAAAGATTTAGTATATAGTCTTCAACCTACTTGAGCCTTCATTTCTGGGATGGCTTGTGTGAAGGAGAATACCTCATTCAGCGCAGTCATGCAGGTGTCAAAGGCGGTGTCTACAACAGACTGCCAGGCGTGGGCAGCGGTGGCAGGTTCTGGTGGCGATCGAGTGAAATCCTCCACCGCCTGCCAACCAATATCAAAGACTTTGTAAATAACATTATAATATTACATGAAAATATATATATTTATTTTTGTCGCTTGCTGCAATTAATAATTTTAATAAATATTATTCGATTAATTTGATTTATCTTTTCTTCGATAATAATAAAAAATGTCATTTGATAGATTTATGTTCTACTTAAATTTATCTATAATATATAAAGTGTATCAATTTTTCAAAAATTAACAGTAACTATACGTTTTAAACAATAAAATAATTGTATGGTTTAGAATGCGATCTAGTAAACAAATAACAAAAATGTTTGGGAATTTTAAAGTATGTTTCGTTTTAAATTATAATCTCAATTCCAAGCTACATTAAACATAAGTATATTTTATTAATTTAAAAGATAAATATTTTTTATCATAATTTATCATATTTTATTTGTTATAATTAACCTTAATTAAATAATAGCTTCAAATAATTTATCATTTTATAAATAACAACATCTGATTTAATTAATCAAGATTTGTTTTTAAAAATGTATTTGTTTGTTACATCTTTATAACTAAGCATGAGCTCATATATATGTAATATAAAGAATACAATATATATTAATGACAACAATATTAAATTACAACTTGTCATATATATATATATATATATGTATTTTCAAGTTATTTAAAATTATTTGCCAATTATATAACTAAATTAATCTATTAAACTATATCCAGGTTTTGGTGTTTGTGGTCAATATTACATAAGCGCAAACAGTATTCAGTGTTTGTTAATAATTAAAACAACAAATAAATATTAATAACAGATTCAATTATAATTTTTAGTATACGGCAAATATTTCAAAATAACTAAAGAGTATCTTCAACCTAAAATATAAACTTAGTTTAGTAAAAAAACAAATCACACTTATGGTTGCAAAATGGTGCTCTGAAATTATAAAAATTAATATAATTATATATATTAAAATTAAAATTAAAAACGAAAATTCAAATCAATTCAATTCAAATAAAAATATATATATATCATATTAAAAGAAAATATATGACAAACTTCAAATACATAAGCCTTAAGTCTGCAGATTATTTATAAAAAGCTAAGATTATAAAATAAAATACTCACTCTGTTTATAACAAAGAAAATAGATATTATAACAGGTGCAGAAACTATTTCAATCTCGAAACTTTACCTCAGCTCTTCCCTAAAATGGAACGCACTTGATTAGAGCTCTATTAAAGGCAGAAGTAGCAGGCAGAAAGAGAAAGAGATATGTCAATATTGACGAGTAATTTCCAACACATCATAAGAGTAATGTAGACATTAAAACAGTAAGGTTACGGAAATTGAAGAAAGCAAGGAAGTTGTGGCTTTTTTCTTTAATGTACCGAGCGAAATAGGTACATTATCATGATTATACTTTTGAATATATAAAAACTGTGTATACAGATATATACACAACAAATATTTCTGTTCCACAAAATAATTTAGTTAAAGTGCACGTAGACTAAAGTAGAATAAAAGAATGAACACAGAAAATACAATAGATGTACATCAATCCTTTTAATATTTTATCAGATAAATGAAAATTGAAAACTAAACCACTTCTACTTTAAAATATGACCAAAAATTGAACAGTATATGTGTATCTAAATTAAACCAAAATTAAAATTAAATTTATAAACATTATTTAAGCTAAATCTCTAAAATGGTTTAGACTGAAGGTAGCAGACATTTAAAGTTTTACTAATTATAAATCTACAATTCGTTAATTTAATATATAAACATTTCAATAAATTATTCAACTTGTGTATAATATATTATATTTACCAATAAGTAGTAGTCGAACTTTACTCACAACAAATTAGAACAAATGTAATATATTTTGAATTTTGTGTTACTAGCGAATAACAGATTGACCATAATCTGTCAACTATATTTAGTTACCTACAAAATATCGACAGAAACATTAGAAATGAATAGGCTGCTGTTAGCAAAATAAAGTTTACATGAAATCTCTCCAGTTAATATTCTGACAATGGTTATGCAATCGATCAAAATTTGATCTAAAACTGCATAGACTTTTTATTCGCGCCTGCATTGTGCCCAGTGTAAATACATTAACAATGTAAAAAGTATTTAATAATCACCAAAGATATTTGTTTTACTTTATATTATATATATATTGATCAATTTCTATGATAATCACGTTATGCACAATAAATAAGCTATTAAAAAACAATAATTTTTTATTCTTACACAATCCTACAACAGCATAACTAGAACTGGAGTGAGGCTCACCGGGCTAAAGGATTGTCTGGCCTTAGTTATTTTTCCGTTCTTCAGTATAGGCACAATTTGAGCTTTCTTCCAACAGCTCGGGACACTCCATTCTTCCAGCTATCGTTACATATATTCAGGAAGAATTTTCTGGTTTTTTCTCCTGCTTTCTTGATCATGATGGGTTCTACTCTGTCATGGCCCCCCTTCTTTTTCTCATTAGTTTGATCGAGGGCTGTGTCGAGCTCGCCTATTGTGAACTCAGTTTCAAAGTCAAAGTTTCCTTCTAGATGTCTAAACTTCTCTAAGACTCTAATTTTGGTGGCTCTATCTTCGAGGTCGGTCTTGATCAAGTTTACTTCAACATATTGCTGAATGAAACTGTTCGCTTTCTCCTTATCGGTCTTTCTTTCCCTTCCCTCCACCACCAGGGTTTCATTTGGGCATCCTGTTCTTTCACCGTCACTGAGGCACTTCACAGTCTTCCAAACTTTCTCATAGTCTCCACTTCCTTCTATTTCCTCGATGTATTTTCTCCAGAACTAACTTTTGCTTTCCTTAATTGCATCTTTGACTTTGTCATTAGCTTCTTTCCACTCTTCGGGGTTGAATCTCCTTTTTCCGTACTTTTTGTTTCGGTCTTTAACAAGCACTTCAATTTCTTCAGACCAGTATCGTATGGTTTGTTGTGTCGGGACACTTTTATTTTGGATGTGTTGTTCTTTGTTGCCCCATTTATCGCTGTATTTAGGTCATTCCGGTGAAGCGTTTCGTTTTGGTCAAGGGATTCAACCTTACTCTCGAGCTCTTCTTTGAAACTGACCCATTTTGCTCTCTTCCAGGCCCAAGAGAAAGTTTTATTCTTCTTGGGGATATTGCGGCCGCACTGCGCTGTTATAATAATTGGTTTGTGGTCAGAGCTAAGTTCATTTAGTGTGGTCCATGTAGTTCTGCTCCTGATATTTTCGCTCACAACTGTAATGTCTGGAGAACTCTCGTTTCCTGTCCTTCTATCCACTCCAGAAAGTCTGCTTCATCATCTCTGGCGGCAATCTCGCTCCATTTTTCTGAATGTAAGTTCCAGTCTCCCCTCATAATGGAGTATTCCTCTGAGGTAATCCAGCTGTCCAGTGGGTCCTGAGTTCTAGACTCGTTAGGCCCAGATTTAATGAGTGCTCTGTATATATTGCTAATGTTGATTTTCAGGTTGTTGCTGGCGTGGATCAGGATTTTCAGCCCTTCGGTGGAAACTCCTCTCCAATCGTCAATTCTTCGAAAAGGAATGTCCTCCATGATCAGCGTAAGAAAGCCCACTCCTCTAGCATCCATCACGTTGCGAACAACAGTTCTGTCTTTTCTGATCGAGCTATAACCTCTGAAGACCGGGGTTTTTTGTCCGTCTTTGAGCTTTGTTTCCTGGATAATGGCTATGTCCGCGTCCAATCTGTTCATACGTTCTTCCAGCTCATTTGATTTATTAGCAATTCCATCTGCATTCCATTGGACGATCTTGAGGTTGGTCCTATTGGTATTTATAAGATTTTTGGCACCCCCTTTCAAGTCTGCGTTTGGCTGTCTGATACAGCGTGCCTCCTGCTGTCTTCTAACAATTTCGATGCACTCCTCGCATTTCCTCGAGTTGGGATCTAGTCACATTTGCACAGCTGTTGTGGTATTCATAATTGCAGGTAGCCCATATAGTCCTGATTTGCGCTTCTTTGAGGGGTCTACTGCATTTCCTGCACTTTCCCAGAGTCTTTTTTCTGTTATGCTCGGGATTTTCTCCCTTTCTAGGTCTGGTCTGCCCTGTACAATAATTGCAGCTCCAACCTCTCTCATTCTTCTTGACTTTATCACTCGCTGCTCTCTTCAATCCAGAACAGCTTAAAATCGAAGTAACTGATAACTTTAACTTTATAATGATGATAATTCTATATTAATTAATACTAATAATATAAATAAATAATTGCTACTGTTTGATGTATCCCCAAAGCTTAATACAGTTGCTCACAAAAAAATATTATTCAAAATCACAAATAAATTTGCATTATCACATCATTAAACATATATTTACTATAGAAAGCCTACGAATTATTATTAAACATTTAACTAAAAATTTAACTATGTATATTGCATAACATTTAGAATCTTTAAGAATTCAGATCATCATCATGTATCAATTTATTTGAATGAATAAATCGGAGGAAATAACAACCAAAAATAAACAAAACATATATACATATACATAAATATATACACAACGTGTGTACAAAGAGAAATCTGCAATAATTTCTGTTCAGTGCAGCGCCTTTGATTTCTGTGAGATCGTTTGCATCCAAGTTATCTTTCAGCATATTTAGGTAAGTAGTTCTATTTTCCTGGCCATGTCTGAGAGGACCATCAGCCTGCCAAAGCGTACTGACAGGTTGGAGCTAGGAATACAGTAGCCGACGAAACGAAGTTGTCTTTTACCAATTGTAACAGAGATTTTATTCAGCCCATTGTATAAATCGGTATTCGTCGCATGCTCTGAGTAGTGAATATGTTTTGCTTTTCGAAGTAGTCTGGTGTAGCAGCCACCAAAGAATTCAGATATAAACCTATAATATTATGGCATACTACTTAGAACTGTATAAATAATGAAGTGGTATTCTATATATTATAATCGACAAGAATGTGTGGAAGGTCACCGTAATCAATAACATTTCTGACCTTGAGCAGTGAATCCTTCCTCATCTCTCTAAGTTGATGAGCTCGTTCCTCCTCGACGTGGATTTTCAAAAGTACCAAAAGGTGTTCTCCAAGACCCATGTTGAGAGCGGCTGTCTCACGTTGAAGTGGAAGACTCAGGCCTCGCAACTGTTCGATATATAAGAAAATGTCATGAATCGATATAAGATATATCAACTTAAATATCATATTAAATATCAACAAGATTAATTTTTAACAAAGTGTTACATATATATTATTCTAAATTGAGAAAGCTACAAAATATGCCTATAAAATATTAAGTAAACTCACAACATAAAACAAACGAAGATTTAAAACTTTTACAATTCACTCTTTAGACACTCTATAAAAACAGCTATTTATCTTTTAAATCATTATTTGCAATACATTGGGGATATACTGTTATTGTGTTTTACAACAGTACAATGTATGTGAGCTACTAAAGAGGATAATAAGATTGGAAGAGTAGTGTCTAGGTCTCCCAGTGTTGATAGTTATATAACAAATTATATAATGCAAAACAAACCATTTACAAATCTCATATTATTAACTATATTAAAATTTCTCTACAATTTTCCTATTAAATGAAAGCTAATTGACTATATTATATACATTTACATACATTACTTGCATTATTGTATGAGTCAATATGTAGCTATATATCTACTTCTATGTAGCTCTAGTCTTCTATGAGATCCATTATAAGTAAAGAAAGCAAACAGAGCAAACAAAGTTTCACCCACCTCAGCAAGCGGAACTGTTGTCTGAACATTAAGCAGCACTCGTCTGACAACCTCCACACCCCGAGCTGCACTACTTATAGCCCGGAGCAGGTAGTCACGTGACCTAGCCTCTGCCTCGCTATCGTCAGCCTCAGCCCCACTTCCAACAGTGTTAATACGGGCCAGGTCGCCATAGCAATGGGATAGAGAGTGAAGAGTGTGGGCAGCATCGCGGGGTCTGTTCTCTTCAATGAGACGCTCACTGTTGGCCTCCAATTTGCTCGTTGCTGAGAGGAGGCTGCGTTGAGCCTGGTCCTTCGTATAGATCTAGTACGTTATTACATAGACATAATAATATTATACATATGTATATAACCATAGATTAATCAATTATATGCATATATTGATGTATTTACTATATATTATATATTATATGTATATACGATTACTATACATTTACTAAATATACGTATGGGTACATACTATACTATCTATTTATTATGTATATATTATTATTTGAATATTCCGAAAAACTAACAAATTAATCAACTATTTTAATATAAAATGCAAAGTAGAATAATTCGAACACTTATATACTATAAAATTTGTCCAACTAATTCCTAATATTGATATTTTTTGCAATCCTTATCAAAACACTTTAGAGTACTTAAAAATGACTCATATAAAAATAATCTAAAACAACCTCTTATAGTGAAATAGTCTTTTGTCAGTGAGACATACTACATTATAAATGATATACTATACTATAATATAATAGCAATAAAATAAAAGTAACCTTCTTCTCCAGTTTGTGCAAGGCTCGTGTCCGTTGCAGTTCACCCATGCGAGCCTCCAAGCGCACGAGGAAGACCTTAATCATCTCTGTCTTGTTAGGCCGAGCATCCCTCACACTCCGAAAGGTCTGGATGGCCGAGCAGAGGAGTTGTCGAGCCTCCCGAATGCCCCGTGGACGGTCAGGATCAGAGGAAAGAGCGTCCACCAGGAGAAGCGTCGATTCGAACCAGAAAACTTCGTCTCCTTGAGTCAAACTCTGCGAGATAGAGTTATAGATGTCATAATTGTAGACATGAGATAGACATGACCTAAAAGTTAAACATTGGTAAATTTAAATGCCGTACAAAAGCAAACAAATTTGGACATAAGTATAACCCTAATAAATCGTTAGATATAAGCTATCAAATATAAAAATCGTAATATATAAACGCTTTACCAGACATAAAGAGATTAGACACAAGCGAAAATTGAAATATAAACAGTCTTATAAAAATGCGTACCTACTAAATTCTATGTATGCAAATTTAAATTAGCACAATCCTAAAAACGTCAGAATAAAATATAAACAAGGCAATATATAAACATTGTACTCCACATAAGGGAGATAAGACATAAGCGAAACTTCAAACAAAAGCCATAGTGTCGGAAATAAATGTAGCATAAAACTAAACACCAACATAATTATTATATCAAGTACTAATTATTATAAGCACAGTTAGGCTTTAGCGCAATTTCAAAACTAAGCGTCAGAAATAAGAGGCACACATAAGCACAAACTAAAATAAACACTAAATTATAAACGTCGTACCTAAACGTACCTAAGAGAGGGTATACTATACTATAGCGTTATTTAAAAAATAACAAAGAACAAAGTCACCAGAACAAACGACACACGTAAGACCGGTCTAACTTTACATATAACGCCGTACCAAAATTAAATGTAGTTAAACATTAGCATAACCCCCCTTTAAAGGGATGTCATAACTGTTAAGAGTGTTTAAGTTCTGAAAGCTATGAAGCATGTTTTCGTTATAATTTATACTACAAATGTTTTGTATTTATTATGAAATCTCACTTTTAGAAAACGCCTAAAATTATTAATAGAAACATAAAAAGCATTATATAACATGTTTATTGACAAATTTATTGCTTATTAATCATTGTATGTAAATACAATAGTAGTACAAAAGGCTAGTTTCCAAGCCACAAACCCCGCTACAACTAACCCACCTGTGCCTCCTGAGTACAGCTGACTGCTCGTGCATAGTCCGCTTCGTTCCAGGCCAACAATCCCTGACAAAACAGCACTCGCGCTTTCAACTCCCGTTGTTCCATCTTATCGGCAGCCAGCTCGGCTTCGTAAAGCATCTCGCGAGCCGGTTGGAATTGGCATTGACCAATCAGAGTGCGCGCCGTGTCACACCACACCTCGGGGAAGCGCAACTCAGATAGCGATTGGCCTAGATGGCCCCCCTTGTAGTGGACACGTGATGCATCGAGCGAGACGGTCGATACAGATGTGAATTGAGTTGGCGCACGACTGATACCGCCTCCGCTGACCCCAGATACAATTGGAGCCGTTCGATGTATAGTCTCCTCAATGCGCCGCTTCTCACTGCGTGCCTGGGCTTGACTCTCTACGTACTGAGCGATGAGTTCCCGGGACCTAAAATCGAAGCATTTGTTTTCTGCGTTGTAAGTTGATTGATATTATATACAAGAAAAAACTTAACACACTTTATTCAATTACAGCTAGTACCTATAAAAAATGCTGTATTAATTCGAATGATAGCTTAAAACAAGATTAATAGCAACTTTGATTGGATACTTAAATTAACGTCATTAATTAACCATGTTTTAATGTAAGCAATTTTATTATTATTATTTATTATTTATTAATATGATTAAAATTAAAAATGTACACCTATAAAGAAACAAAAGTAAGTATAGTATTATAACTAAAGTTTCAACATTTGTTCTCTAAAAATCGTTCTAAATATTGCGTAATTATGTTAAGCTACATTACTGTAAATACTTATATGACAAAGCTATATATCTACATACAGATATACACTTATTTTAAACATTTGTACGTATGATTACGTAATACTACATTATAAAGTTAATAAAAAATCGATTACAAATTATTTAATCTCATATTACTTGCGTGCAAATTGAAGCTAATTTCAATGTTTAATTTTAAATTCAAAACTTTCTTAGAATAATATCTCCCTCCACAAAATTTTACCATGACTGTTCAATACTATTAAGTATTTCTAAACTTTATGAATAATATACTGTAACAATTTACTTGGCCTGGTCTTCGGGATTAATGCATAATTCACCAGCTGTTTTTTCATGAAACTGGATTCCACCGGTTAGGTTCAATTCCACGCATACTTCTAAAGCCCTATAAATAAAAAATATACAAATTATTCAAACATTTTAATATATATTACACATGTAGTAAACCAATATCACCCTAACCATAAAAAGGCTTTCACGCAAGCTTATCTAAATGGTTTAAAATAATTTAATCGCAGTTTACAATAATTTTATAGGTGAAGCAATCAAATAATAATACAAACATGACATATATTATGTACAGAAATTATGTTATACATAAATAAATATGTACATAAATAAATAAGACATGTATGAATTTGAATATAAACCACTATTTTCTTATAAAATGTGTAAACTTAGTCTAATGGTCATATTTCTATATAAAACTATTCAGATTCACTATAAGAACTCTAATCAATTAAATTTTAAATATTACAAATTATTAGTAAACACAATCCTACTTAACATACAAAACTTATTTTGTTTGGAATATTTTTATATAGGTTCATAAACGACTTTCATTAGCGAAACAATAAAACTGACCAATTCAATCAATAGATAATTAGGTACAGATCTGCTTAAATGACCGTCTTATATATAGCATTGCTACTTGTACTATACATCTTATTTAATAAGTTTAAGAAAAATACATGTAGGTATTTAATAATCAATAAAGAATTTTGATGTTACACAATTTTTAACATAAACTTTTATTCGAAATATTTATATTTAAAACTGTACACCAGGATTCTATAAAAATCTCAGACCTACTTGAGATGAACATGGAGATTTGCAGGTCGACATACAACAAGCCCACGAGTAAGCAGATCTTGCATTGCCAGAACAGGTAGAGATAGATGATTATAACCGGCTTCACGTAGATACGTCGTCAACTCGGTCAGGTAGTAAAAAGAAATTGCCTAGAACAGAAGAATGCACAAAAATAAACAATAAATTGCTGCTATTGACTTCAAAAGAATGTCCCCCAAGTAAGCAAGGTATTGAGCAATGGATGACATACCGGTTTTGTAATAGTTCTTTTGCTAATACCAAAGGGACCCATAGCATCCTCTTGTTGAAAGGCTTCGATTATGTCATCAGTGGCATCGTAGGTGGCCCAATCTTCAATTGTTATTGGAACCCAATCCATCGCGTTCTTGCGTTTAGCCTTCTCTTTCGGCTAGAATATGAATTAATGTTTTACGTATACGAAGCGTATATATAGGTAAAGCAATCAAATAGTTTTATGTAAAATAACGGATAGTCCAATTGACTAATATTCGTAAATGTTAGTTTTAGTTGTTATATATAAATCGTAGAAATTAAGTAATATATTAAAATATAACATTCGATTTAGTCAGCAATTTCACCATATGCATTATTCTCTCGAAAATCAATAAGATCATTTATTAACTATAATTATAAAAGAAGACCGTTTAAAATTACATGTTATTGATATTATTAGCAAAAGTACAATATACAGTATTAAAGCATAATGAATGTAAAATATATTGCAGTTGTTCTTATATACCAATTGTTGTCCAGATTAAAGAAAGAGTTTTCATTAAAATCATGAAGAATCCAGTTCAATATAATCGATATGGAAACAAACACGTAAATATTCAAATATTGATCATAAGAATAACGTCAAAATATCCAATTCAAACAAACTAAATTAATAAAATATTTAAAGATAACTTTAATCATAATGATGATAGAACCATTATGACAGTTATCTTAATGTTAAAATACTTAAATTCTGAATTTCGTAATATTAATGGTAAAAATGAGGTTACCAGGTCCTCAAATCAATTAATCATACCTCTTTAGCGTCTTTTGGAGCCTCCTTCTTACCCCCAGCTTTCTGAGCAGCTGCCGCTTCTGCTTCTTTGGCCTTAGTAACGTCCTTAGCAACAGGGCCGCCAGCAGGAAGAGAGATCTGAACGGAGAAAGGGGTGGATCATGAGGTGAGAGAATAAAAATAAATTAATAAAAATAGTTTTTATATCTAATAAAATGTAAATAGTTAGGTCAACATATTTTATTTCATCAATGAATCTAACGGATTTAAAAAAAACATTGAAAAATGATTTAAATATATTTTATTTAGAATACAAGTCAAATTAAACATTTTAAAAATGATAGAAATTAAGAATACTAATGACAAAATATAAGTTAAATTAGTTAAAATATATTTTGTAAAGATAATTACCTATTTCACAATAAGTGAAATTATTGCAGGTAATTAAACATTTGTTATATAATTCATTTTATTCTTTTTTACAAATATTTGATTTTTATATCCAATACAATCAGAGAACTAAAACCATAAACCAAAACTGCACATACCTTCCAGATCTGAAGAAGACATTCATAGGCGATCATAAGGTTGTCAATATAAGCGTAGTCAGATGGACCCATCATCTTCGCGAGCAATGTGTACGCCTGGATTAGGTTGTCAAGGAGACGTACATCCTGAATTTCAGTCACTGTCAACTTTCTCTTCTTAGTTTCCGGAACACCTGCAAAATTTGTTTCGCACTAATCGTAAGCTAAACAACTTAAGTAGAATAACTAATTTTAAATTATAGCGAAATTCTATAATAATATATTGTAGCGAGTTATAATTCGTTGAAAATATAAAAATACTAATATAAATGACATTAAAATATGTGTGCAATAGCTAAAAATATATTTATATAAAATAATATGTGTACCTAGGTTGATTATGTAACACAGCTTTAGTTAGAACAACAGGTTGGTTACGTAACACATCTTTAGTTAGGACTACAGAAAGTAGCTAATGTGTACTAGGTTGGTTATGTAACACATCTTCAGTTAGGACTACAGAAAGTAGCTAATGTGTACCTATGTTTATTACGTATAGGTAGACTGCACTAATAGTAGATTTATAATCTAATTGGACAAATTGGTTCATATTATAACTCCTAACTCATAATTTCACGCAATTTGTTTCACCATGCCAAGACGACTCAATGCACAAGAAGTGCTTGAAGGCCAAATGGCCATCAACAGTGATAAAAGTGGCGACGATAGTTCGAACGAAAGTGTTGAATCTAGGTCTCATGAAGAACCTGACCTCATACAAAATTACAGCGAAGACAAAGGTGATGATGAATAGTTAATTACAAACGCAACAGCTGAAAGTCGTGATGGCACAAGATGGTCTTTTATCGAGAGGCCATAGATTAGACGCATCGATGAACAAAAAGTTTTTAATGGCGCAGAGGGCATCACGAGGTACGCCAATGCGTCCAAACTCCTCTAGATGCATTTCGCCTTTTGATCAATGAAGGTTGAATTCAGCACATTGTTTAATGTGCAACTACCAATGAGTTTGCGCAAACACTCAATCCACAATTCAACCTGCAAGAAGTGGAACTGGAGATATTTATTGGCCTTTTATACCTTCGAGCATGTATGAACCAGAGGAACTTCCCGCTTGAAAAGCTCTTGTCCGTCTTAATGGGGTACCCTGCTTCTAATCGCTTATCGAGAGATAGATAAAGAGCATTATAAAGAAATACATCAGGTTCGATTTCCGTGGATAACGAAGTGTGAATCTTCAAGTGGGCAAGTTCGCCCTGATTTCCACAGTGCTGAATCGGTTTATTGAAAAATCGTAAATCTGAAAATCGTACTGTGACCACAATTTGTGCTTGTTAACCATTTGTTCCACATATTATGCACAGGCACCACGCAATATTTAACATATTTGACATGTTTCTATGACTATTTCGTATTGTTTTTTTTTCGTATAATTACTCATTTATGTATGTATTACAATATTTTATTGAATGTTTGAATAAATATTTTGTGTATTATATACGTGTTTTTCATTGAAATTTAATTTGAAACTTGTTCCTCTGAGAATTATATTGAAATTTTGTGAAATTTTTGGAAATTAACATCAATTGACGCAGCCGTGCTTCAACACTTTTCTTGAATAATTTGTTTATAAATGCAATAATCTTGCCCAAATTTTAGGATTACTATTAGTTAGTAAAATGATTAAAAGTAACAGAAAATGAGTTCGAAAATTTAAGACAACAAATGTTTTGAATGATTGAAAGTTGAATTTTATGATAATTGACGTATCCGCGCTTCTAGTGTTAAGGGTATAAATATTTATGTGTATATAATGCTGTACTTCATTCCGAATAAAAAATATATATATTTACTAAAATCCAGTATAAATTCATTTAAAACATTCTGTTTGAATTGTGAGAAAAAATAAAACGATATACGATATTTAAGCATATATTTTAATCTATAATTATATAATTACGTAACTCAAAATATTAAAAAAAATTGCAATCGCTAAAAAATCTAAGCAGTATGATACTCTAATATTCATTTTGATATTTTTTTGTATCTCATAATGTCGAACATTATCAGATAGATTGTAATAAATTGTTGACATTAAGGTGATACAAGGATGTAACAACATTATTAAACCAGGTTGTTAGAAGTTGAATTAGAAGTCCATATAGAAAGGTTCAACAAGAGGAAAAAGAGATGATCACAGATAGCATCATACAAATTCTAAATTTTTCGTTAGTTAAGAAACACAAGTCATTCTATAAAAAGCATATATTACTCGGGAAAAAACAGGCGACTTCATAAAACCTACAATCCATTTGACGAAATAAACAGCATTTGTCTACCCATTTTCGAATTTCAAATCTGAAATATTATTTTATTAAACTTTTGAGTGATATAAAACTATAATGCAATATATTACTTTAGCAGAATATCCACAAGAAAAAGAAAAGGTCATGCAAATCACTCAAATTGAAGCAGCAAACATAACATGGCATTCTATTTTTAAATTAGTCTTCAATTTGCAGCAAGATTTTCTTCGTGGTGTATCACAATTGCATGAGTTAAAATTGTATGCCTGTCATCGCTATAGTTATAGTTGTAACTCCACTATCCAACAATCATAATAGAACTCACCAATAACGACATTCCTGGCTGGCGGCACGTAGACCTGCTCCACTTCCTCCACTTCTGTTTTGTTGCCATGACTCCCGCCACTGTCCCGGCTCCCCTTCTTGCTGCCCACCCCGGCCGCTGACCCAGCTGCAGCAGACCCAGAAGTTTTCGGTTTTCCAGGCACCTTCCGAGAACCCTTTGCAGACGCGCGCGAGGATTTAGCTGATCCAGATTTCTTTTTGCCACCCTGTTCCTTTTCTGTGTATAGGTTATGAAGTTGTGAAGGTGGTGATTTGAAAATATTCATTTCGTAATGCTGATATTATGCTACGTTTTATAAAATAGATTATTTTATTTTATAACAAAATTTAAAGTCTGATAAATGTTTATATCATAACCATTGGCGAACGAATAAAGAAATTTTATTAATATCAAATAAAAGTTCTAACCAGTTGAAAGAAGTGATAAATTACATACGTCATGACATTAGTACTATTGATCTTTTCACATTTCGAAATACCATTTACAAGCTACCACTAAGAAAAAAATGTACATACATTGCTGTGTACCTTCAAAGATACTTAATAAATAAACTATTTACTAATTATTATTACTTATAGGTTTCACATCTAGTCGAGCAAACCTTTACCCACCTTCCTGCACTGAGGATTTTTCCATCGGCTGGTAGAGCAGGATATCAATAGCCCATTCAATTTGATCAGCACATTCTTCCAACGGAAAGTCATTACAGTAGAGCCATTGAGAGAACTCCATGAGAATCTCCACCTTCCGCCAGTTGTTTTCGGGCAACTTTAAACCGAGAGAGAAGAATTGGAAGAGAGAAACTTCCCTTTCAATAACGCACCAATAAAAGCTTATCCGAAATAATACATAGTAGAATAATAAAAAATTGTAAAACATAAAATTAATGCAATAAAGTGTAATATAATAGATGTTATACAACGAATAATATATTATCACGACTAAATAAGCGTAAGAAATTGAATTGCTAAATGATTTGATTTGCAAATTATTATTGTAAATATTTTATCGTTAATAATCTGTGACTTTGTCTTGAAAATATCAATTTATTACATTCAATCGATTTCATGGAAATGACGTTATATACATGACATTCGATAATAGCCCCCTATTAAGTGTACTATACAATAACTCATTTTTACTTCAATTAATAAGTAGATTTACTACATTATATCAATCAAACTATCACTATATACAAATGATTTCTTTTCTATCTGAGGTATTAAAATTAGCAATTATAAAGTAATTCATTGTAGCAACTGAATTAAGTGGGACTAAGTTATAAAACGATCAAAAATTCATAGCATAAGCGTCGGAGATGATTTCATGAATCTATAAAATGAAAAAATGTATTAGCACTATATACTTCCGAACGCGCACAAACTATAAATTATATAATAATAACTGAAATTCCATCTGTAAAATGAATATACTTCAAATAAATATTCAATCGAGAGCAATGGTTCACAATTACAAGAGATGAACAACAATAATGCATGGTTAATAATGGATAGCTAAAAGAATTAAACACAAATATAATAAATAAATAATTTTATGTCTTAAATATGCCAATATCCCCATTCTTCAGTTAGACTTATTTAAAAGTTTGTACTAACATTCAAATATGTTCCTCAATCAGAGGATTACCCCGAAAAATTGAGAACATGATATTATGGCAGGATTACTTGTATTCACAGATATTTACAAACAATCACTCACCGTGAATATCTCGATGGCATTCTGATAGGCCTCTAATTGAGAGAGCTTGGATTTGCTCGAGAGGGCTACCATACGCCACAGGTCGGCTTGCTTGTCTTCGGGCTCGTTCTAAATTTTCATAGAAAAAAATGAGAATTCGGAGTTTATCAATACAATGAACAGATAATAATACAAAGTATTAGCCTGAGTAAATAATGAAGGAATAAAGTGTTCAATTTTAATATTTTAGAGAATAATAATTGTTCAATTCTATTAGTTTACTTATACCTTTTATATAGCATCTTCTAACTTACATTAGCAATTCAAATAATTTAACAAAAATTACCCCTTGGCCACCTGCACTATAATATATCACTCTTTGATAAACAGTAGGCTAGTGTATAAAATATTGAATCCAGATTCTAATCATATTTAAAAAAAGCACATTAAAACAAATTCAAGGATTATCAGCTTAAAGATTATAAGTAAATATCCAATGATAAATTAACAATTAGATTAAGTTAACTTATAAAATTGCATAATATGTCAGTAATTTATTTATTAATGCAAAAATAATTAATAAATTTCTGTTTGACAAAGTCCTTATTTTATATATAAGTAAATAGGCTGTTATTACAATTATGTAGATAATAAAATAGTTTCATAAAAATAAAACTTGATTTCATAATGTTATAAATATAAATAATTACTCGTAAATATTAAAAAATCGTACAATAATTTAACTATAGTATCAAAAGTATACGCATATGTTTTCAGAATAAATATCAAGCTTAATCTAATATAGCTTTATTGTGGGAAATGCAATTTGATAACTGTATTTAAACTGTATTATTAAAACAAAAAAACAGTTTTAAATAACAACTATATATATGTATAGCTATCAACCATTTTCACTACAAATACTAAAATACAGTACACATTACAATATGCGAAACCGAATCAACACAGGAAAAACACGTAATGGATTGAAATACAGGTATAAAAATTGTCCCTTTCTATAGGATAAAATACACTCACTAACTAGTAGTATGCATATTATTTAATAATAGTATTATATTATTAATAACAGATATGAACGTAATAAACACAATTCCAACTATTAATAGTCAGCAGTACTTTTCTTTGGAGAGTGTGCGCAGTGGATAACGCGCTGGTCAACAAACCAGTAGTTCGGAAGGTAGAAAGTAGTTAAGTACTCCTGGCTATCATATCTGTGACTAAATAATATTAAAATAATTCTACTAGGTTGACCAAAAGATATTTACAGTAGTATGCATCTTTATAGTGTTAATTCTAAATATACAATAAATTCATATTGTATGAAAATTAGCCCTGGAATAACTCATATGCCAAAATACAAATAACTACCTAAAATTTCGTTATTTTAGATATACTTGTATTTATCATTTGAAATATAAAGAAAAATAACAGTTGTGATAAAACTTTCAAAAGTTAAATCAGTATAAAATATTTGATAAACTTATAAAATCTTAGTTATAAGTGAATTATATTGAAAAATAAGAAGGATTAGATGCTGTAGATATTGATTTAAAATATGTAAATTCATGCGAGTGCCAATTAAAAAAATATAACGAAGAAATGCATTATAAAAGGAAGTAATAATTCCAAAACTTATAACATAAAAATATTTGTTACAGATTTGTATAATAATGTATTTATAATGTCTACTTATACGTTAAATAACAAAACAAGTAGATTATTATGCTTATATTGTTATCGTAAAAATATGGAATTCAGATCAATATAATTTCAATACTAATAAAATTCAATTTTATTATATAATTAGATGTGAAATTTCACTCTTTTTGAAAATATATATAACCACAATGTTCAGAAAAAGGGATAATTTCAATGAAACTATAACTGCTATTGCGACTAATTCTACCAAAGTTATATAAAAATTACAAAACACTAAAAACTAATATTATCGCTGTTTTGATGTACTTAACATATATATTAGCAATAGTATAAAACATGTAAATATATCTATAATTAATCTACACAGCACTGTTAGATACAGAGATAAAGCGATTTTAAAAATATCAAAAGCCAATAGCATTACATAACTTTTGGACTAATATAATACTATTTACGCTATCATTTGCATCATAGTCTGCAGCAAAGCTAAACTGAAATAAAATGAAATAATTACCTCGTAGGAAAGTACAAACTACGACTGGTATACATATACTCGAATAAACATATTCATACGCAATAATAAAAAATACTTTTCTATATTTCGAAGCAAATTTTAAACTTGATATTGGTACTTGGCATTAACAACCACATTATAAATATGTATGCATGTACAAAAAATGGGATAAAATATAATCATGGTCCATTTCATAACATTATTGGTGGTATAAAAGATGTATATTAATACTAACTATATATATATACGAGGGCTGGTCAATAAGTTCGTGAGTTAGGTAGGAAAACACAATTGAAATATACTTTTTTGCTCGTATCTATTAACTATAGAAAGATTAATGTCTATGCAAAAAAATAGTATCTATGTGACATAGATCTTTCAAAATTTGAATTTCAAATTTTAAGATTGTGTTTAGAAAAAAAAGCGATTTAAATCCATTATTTTCTATTGAAAAAAATCATTTTACATGCATATACATTTTTGAATGAGTATGTGTTATCTTAATTCAAAGTTATTGTAATACATTAAAATACTTTCAAAATATATCTATAGCTGACAAATTACAGCTTTTCAAAATAAACACCATTGTAGTCGAAACACTTTTGCATTCTCTTGAACCATGACTGGAAGCATTCTTGCAAATGTTTTGCTGAAATTGCGTTCAAAACAGTAAGGTAGGCATTAACTACTTCAGCTGGATCACCAAAGATCTTTCCTCGAATACGTGCTTTAACATAAGGAAACACAAAAGATCCCCACTTGTGACAAACATTGGTCGTCCTGGACGGTCTTCATCTTGCAGGGACTTCCGGCCATAGCGAAATTCAGTAAACCATTTGTAAACACATGACCTTGATGGAGACAGATCAGGAAAAGCAGCTTTCAATAGTTGTAAACTTTCCTGGGGTGATAAATTACTTTAGTCATAAAATATCATAGCCCTAAAATGTTTGTTTGTTAATTCCATGCTGTCCAATTTTTTAAATTAAATGTACAAATAAATCCATCGATTTCTAAATTTGAAATTCAAATTTTGAAAGATCTATGTCACGTAGACAATTGAATTTTTTTTCATAGACGTAAATCTTTCTATAGTTAATAGATATGAGCAAAAAAGTAAATTTCAATTATGTTTTCCTACCTAGTCCACAAACTTGTTGACAGGCATCGAAAAATTAAAATACAAACAATTCAATGAATAAGATTTTCTGAAACAAAAGTTGAAATTTTTGATAATAAATATTTATATCCGTTAGATGTAATTAAGTTACATTGAATATCAGTTATATAAATTAATGCATTAAATTAAAATTAATAACACATCAGTTAAACTTCACTTTGGAAAATAATTTTGACAATGTAGAAATAAAACATTTTAAATTATTACATTAGGATTATAATTGAATAATACCTTAAGTTGCTAATTTGGTGGAAATTATAAAATAAAATAATTCATATTTGTAACTATTTGAAATTTTTAACAAATCAAAAATATAATTAAATTGAAATTTGAATGATATAATTGCCTTGTAAACCAACAAAATGAACAATATATGTTTAATATTGAGAAAATGTTTAACTTTTAATGTTTTACCACATTTGAAAAATTATGTGTAAAATAATATAAATCAGTGGTAAGTAGGTACTAATTTCTCCAAAAAATAAATAAATAATACATTTTTGTTTTCGGACTTTAATTTGTTCGAACTTCTTAGATTTATTGAATAGAAAAATGTGATAAAACAAGCATTTTATTATAGTGATATTAACAGCACAGGATATTTCCTCAATAATTGCATGAACATGGACCCCGGTTTGAATAAATCAATGATATAATGGGAGAGTAGTTGGGGGAGGGGAGGGGAGGGGGTGTATCAAAAAGACAAATGGAAGGGAATATAGAGAGAAATATGACTAAACTGAGCAGTATATTCTCACTGAATGCATACATCAGACATACGACCCCGAGGATAAAAGTATGAATTATTTCAAGTTTTATTTAAATAAAGTATAAATAATAAAATATGTATATATCAATTTTATAGCGAAACGTAGCTTAATCTAAATTACGCAAATGTATTCGTAAATACGAAATAAATTTAAAAGGTTATCTTCAAACTTTATTTCTATACGTTTATTTTCCACCGGGGCTGTATATGTGACAAAAAATATATCGACATAGTTAATGAAGCACCTGACTTGGGAATCAGGATCAACGCAAATCAACTTACATGCCCAGCTTCACTGTTATCCAACTGAATATAGGATATGTTTGTATATATATGTATATGGGAAGATGATACATGTAGGTATACCATATGAACATAAATAACTAATAAGAGTTAACAAATAGATAATAAAAAATAAGTGCATGGTAATGAAACTGAAAATTATTTAACAAGGTTAAATATATAAACTTAGTGTAAATAATTACTCAAACGTTAATAAGGAGTTAGATGTCTGGTTTTAGAAATGTATAAAAGTATGACACTATTTCAAATAAAATATAAGCATTACCTTTATTGTTATTAAAACATGTATTAAAGAACAAAAATATTTCAAAATAATAAATAAAATTAGAAAAGAATATAAAATAAAAGAATAACAGAATATAAACTATAAAAATATTTATTAAATAGACAAAATCAAATTTAATCAAATAAGGAATTAATGCCTTTCTATTTCGGCTGGAACTCTATTGTAAGCAGAAATATGAAATATAGAAACATTAATCGATAATAAAATATGTAACAGGAAATAAAAGGTCAATTTCAAAATGTAATATCAATAAATCAATAGAATCGAATAGAACAATCACGATCATTTGGATTATTTTAATTGAATTAAATGGCAAATCTGCATACATAGAATTCAATGAAATACTCGTAGAGATATTAATCATCAAGTGAAATGTACAAGAAAGCGAAAAGTTCCTCACTAATATACATTACAATAATGGTACTAAAAAATGAAACTTTATTAAATTACCTTAAACTTTTGAATATCCATAGCAACTGACTGACCCATTTTAGCTTTCGTAATCACGCGATGATGGAATATCGGACTAGATGAAAGGTAAAATACAGTGAAAATAGTATTGTTTAATATAGATACCTGAATAACAACTTTAAAGTAATCATACTAGGAAGTTGTATGAAGCAAATACTCAGTATTATATTGTGATAAATAATGAAAAATATCTAACTCTTTAGTTTTGTTTGTTTTGAAGTGTATTACCCAAATGTACAACAATAATAAATCTCTTTTAATAATTAAATAAATTCATAACTTCAAAGAACTCATTAAATATGTCAATCGCATAGATTCCGTCATCAAAATTAAAAAATTAATTATTCGCTTATACATAACATTCACTCTTTTCTACTCTTCTTCTACATGGTTGGAAGAAATTGGATGCATTGAAAAAACTTACATTCGGTGTGACGTTCTGGGCATGTCCATGAGGGCTTCGTCCATCGCTTTTAATGCCGCTTCAAAGTTACCCTAAGTAGGAAAAATAAAACAAGAAATATTCATAAATTATATATTCAATTGATTCAAGAAAGATACACATGTGTGCAAATACATGTTAAAGATAATAGGAATAAAAATGAGTATATATGTTTGCATTGTGATTTTTTACATCATTGTGATAGTAATTACTCCTTATTGAACATAACACTCAATACCATCCTCAAATTCGTATAACTATATAAATTATTTAACATATTTTTACAAATGAGTACTTCATACATACTTATGCTACCTTCTCTGAGTTTCTAAGTAAATGCTGAGAAAATTAAAAGTGTAAAATCGCAAATATTATAAAATTTCAAATTGTACAAAATATCACTTTTCACCACAACTATAAAAGCGGCTTAAAATTTAAATTAAACATAATGCCAATTGGCATTGGTAATCAATAACTTATATAACAAATAATATTATACGAACAATACTAACGTCAGATTAATATACATTTGAATTAATATACGGTTTACCCATTTTGAAAATAAATTAAATAAAAAATTAGACTACCTAGCTTGAATTATCCAATCAACAAAATTAACTCGAAATGATAGCACTCAATCAGCCTCCAAAACCTTGAAATAAAAATCTTCTAAAAATCGAAGTCAGCAGCTTATTTACTTCATAATAAAGAACTTAAACCAGTGATCTACTGCTCCAGAATGATACTGAACCCGCCTCCACACAATATACCCAACACAAACTTGAGACATATATGTATAGTATTGTGCAAGTATTCAGAACTATATATAAAGCATTTGTTTATTTTCACAGTGAAATATTATCCGAAAGGCATCATCCGAATTTGCGATAATTTACATTTTGCCATATTATGTCCCTCAAGCCGAAACTAAGTAGGCGTTGTTCAATAGAAGATAAGTTCAACTACAAGCAATTTCAGTTCTGCGGCACACACCTTATCAGTATAGGCCTCTAGCACGACTCCATACAAAGCAGCCCTCAGACTGAGGTCTCGCTCCAGGTCCTCTCGACTGGGTGGAGCTCGTGTAGTGGGTGGAAACATGCCAGTCAGCGAGGAATGGAGTAGACCACCACTCCCCTCCTCCCCTTCTTCTCCCTCCGCTAAGCCCTCGCCTGCTTGTAGGCCGTTGAACTCCTCATCCTCGTTCTCTGTATGGGGATGATGAAAAATATTAATAATAGACAAAAAGCAATTGCATTGTTTTATAACAATAAATAATTTAATTTTGAGATCTTTTGACTATCTTTTTTGTCCCTTTTACTAAATATAAAATAAACATCGTCATAATTTTAAAAGTTACTTAATATACGTTTAAATAATTTTCAAAATTCAGATTACAGCTAGAAGTCTAATGCTTTACTATGATTAAATCATGTTATGATTTTAATAAATAACATTTAAATTACGTTTTATAAGAAATCCCAATTTCAAATAGTATAAATTGTGGAATTGATAATCTATATTTAATAATTTATATTTCACTGTATCCTGGCTTTGATAGAGTACTGATAACAAAACATATAATTTACATTAAATATGTATTTTTATAATTAGTTTTATCACAATAAATATTTGTTGGTTATTATATTTTTAATTAAAACTATCAATGTGAACAAATGTATTATATTATCTTATTGTTGGTTATCTTGTCTTTCCAGGATATTTTCATTGTTTTCTCAAATGTCTCAATTGCACACCTGGCAGATGTTTGATATAGCGCTGCCTGGTAGAGTGTGTGGGTTTTCGACAAATATACAAGAACAAGAAACTGAGGACCAGCGATCTGCAGACATTGCACACAGTTTTGATTGTCAGCGACTTCGAGACCAAACGGCGTCATAATGTCATATTTCATGCACCATATACCTTTATACAGTTATTTATTTCGCCTACCAGTAAGTTTTGCTAACTCGCGTAAATCACAGCATATAGCCGTAAAGAAGAGCTTAATTATGGTAATGTCAAGGTAAATGAATTTAGACACTGGTTTCAGCTCTGTTCCATTTGTGGTCATCTTCGAATTTGATTTGTTGATGTACGAGTATACAGATGGTGAAATAGTACTTCTGTTTTTATTGTATTTACTGAGAAATCAAATCTACCTGGTGCAATAGCAAAACTTGTTGTTAGATCCTTATCTTCTGCATCGAACAGAGTTGTGAATATAGTGTCGTCTGCCTCTTGAATACATACTAAACGTATCTTAATGTTTGCTTTTATACTTGCGAGATTAAATACTTTGCCATCCGTCCATATGTTGATATGAATATTAACGTCTGTTTAAGGCAGCGATTTAAGACAGCAGCTCCAAGTAGGATTGTGAAGAGAGACGGTGCCAGAAAATATCATTGTTTGACCCCATAATGGACTGGTAGTATATTCGACTGACTACTACCCTCGGATATCACTCCCACAATGAACCCATGAGACTGTTTGATCATCTCAATAAAAGTAGGTGGACAACAATAACGGCTAAGGATTCTCCATATTAGGAGGCTCGGGTTCACTGATTCAAAAGTGTTTGCAAAGTCAATGAACACAATATAAAGGTCTCGCCGTTGTTCAATGGTCTTTTCTTGGAGTTACCTGAGTGAAAAATCCTGTCATCTGTGAACAGTTTGTTCGGAATCCACATTAGCTTCAGAAGCCAATCCATGGCTTCGGATATTATCTTAAGATAGCCTAGTAGCACTTTTGCAAAGATTTTTCTTTCTAATGACAGTAGTGGAATCCACAATCATTTCGATCCTAGTTTTTCTTGTAATGGTGATAATATTAGCATTCTAAAAATTCTGCTTGACTTCCAAACTTTTCACAAAAGAGTATACAAGTCAGAAATGAGGTCGTCTTCTCTGTGCTTGAAAATCTACGATGAAATGCCGTCAAGTCCATGTGACTATTTCATGCCTCGAAAGTAGAGCATCCGGATCATTCGCAACTAAGTGCTGACTGATGCTTTCCAAGGAATTGAGGATGGGACATTGAAGCTCGATTGAAAAGTTCACTAGAGTGCTCACGCCATCTCTCAAGAATCTCTTCCTTGTTGGTAAGTAGTTGAGAAGAAAGCCGCTGTGTCATGATAATCCGCAAGATGTTGAATTATATCTGCTTTGTTCCGCCAATCAATCTTGAGATGCCTAATCATCTGTTGTAAAACCCTTTCAACTCACTGTATCTTTTTTGAACTGGAACAGTGATCTGGCAGTACCACCTTATGAAGGTCATGTTTTTCTTATGTCATCCCTGTAATGACTGTCATTTTCATTAAGCCAGTATGCATGCTTTCGTTGCATATACTCAAATAGAAACTAAACTATCCGCTATCCGTAATTTGCTGTTTTCTTTAATAAAACTGACGCTAATTCATTATATAACGAACATTTATTATCCTTCATCTTGGAAGTGAATGACTTAACATACCCTCAACTTCATCCTCCTTCGCCTCGAAGAGTTTTCGGATGAGTTTCTTGTCGACAGTCTTTGAGAGACAATCGATAACTACTCGCATAGGCTCCTGGAGCATCTCCCGGTCTACCGCGTTCCCGACGAGAGGTTCGCAGGCGTTCCAGTAGTGTCGAGCGGCCATCTGAACAAGTGGATAGTTGTTGGCCTCCAGGGCGAACCTGAATGGAAAAGAGAAGAGAGAAGGAAGAAAAGCAAAATAGAGAGATTTTAAAGTGAGATATATATAAGAATTTAGAGAAAACAGTTGTACGGTAAACGGTAATGGTACATTTTGAAGACAAAAAACACATAATAAAAATATTTTTCAGTTAAAAAATTAAAAGCTCAAAATATTATATATTGAATATACCTTTTTACCATACAGCCTTATATTTCATGGCAATTTCCTCTAAATAATTTTTAAAACATTAAACAAATAAAACACGCTTTTGTTATATGTGCATATATGTAGTATATATTGCCAATATTGATTGATTTCAAATTTTTAACTGAGAGCAAGACATAGACAACCAATTGTTCTTAATAAAAATGTATCTTGTATGGAGACTTTTTGGACACCCCCTACAATATTTAATAAAATAAATAAAATTAATATTTGTATAGAATGTTTATTTAATAGTGTAATTTCTAATAAAAAATATCATACTTTTTTAATTTATAAAATACTTGTATTTTTACAATTTTTCATAAAATTAATAAGCTTTTAAGATTGCTTAAGAGTTCTAAAAATGTAAACCAACGAGACATAAAAGTTAAGGCGATATATATAAGCCTTACATGTATAAGACACAAATCTAAATCCCTTATAATCAATAATTAAATTAAAATATAACGCTTTTAAGAAAATAAAAAGTTAAACAAGCCACTTTTTACATTATTTTCGAATAGTAATTGACTGAAAGGGTATTACATATTCTGAAAACATAAACATGCAAGACATTTAGTTAAACTAGCATAGTTGAAAAAAAAGTAAACACACACAAGCAATGTTTTCTTTGAAATTTTTTTTTTATTAAAACAACTTCTGACTATTGATAAAAGGAAAACTGAATAACTATACAAAAAAGAAAAAAAATTTTAAAACAAAATAGATTCACTAATACAGAATACAGAATATAATAATACGTACTTCATATAGTAAGACAAATCAGGAATATATTGCATGCAAACAAAACAGGAAACCTTTTACATACTTAATGTAACACAGATTAATAAAATAGATATAAGTCTTATGGCATTTCCCATTTACAAGAGAATATTTGCGTAATGGATCAAACCTATGTATACGCACAATTCCGTGATTTGAATAATAATGCAAAAAAACTATTCATCGTTAATTTACTTCGTTTCAGATATTTGCGTAATAAACAACGCCACCGATATATATTAGCTCCACTAATATATTGACAGTTCATTGTGAGTTTCTACTACAAAAACTTTAAAAAAACTTATAATAACACTATAATTAACAAACAAAATTCAATTACTCCATCAAGTTGTTTATAATATAAATGTAAGATAAAAATATATTTAGATGAGCATAAAACAAACGCGCAGTAAAACAATTAGCATTCCAAATAATTACAACATTCTTTCCTTAATTATCCCTTTTTGGATAATAATTTTCAATACTGACCTTAACAATAATGTAAAGAAAATAAAGAAAACTGTTTATTTATTAATCAAAAATATTTCGCTTATGCGCATAACAAAAATTTAGTTTAAAATGAATCTTATAACGTTTAATAAGATCAAAACAAAAATATAAATTCTAAAAATACATATGAATATATATATTTCAGTTTTTCAATAAATTAAATGCAATAAATTCAAAGATCTTTGAAAGAAAATCAATCTAAATAAATAGTGAGTGCTGTAGTATAAATAATTAAAACGAATAATAAATAATTAAAATTACAACCAAATATTAGAATTATTTTATAACTAACGCACTTTAGAAATACCCGAATAATATAACATTTAAATTAAATGCAGTCATACCTGATATGTAATAAGCTAGAACAATCCGTACATATTGCCTTAATATATAAATAGATATCCCCAGGACAAGTAAACTGGTCGAGATATGAAATTAACCAACTAACAAAAATGGCTACACACAACCTATGCTCTATGACACGCCTGGATGCGATTAACACAAAAAAACTGAACCGAGCAGTTAGTAGTGAAGAACTTACTTAGCAGCCTCCAGGAAAGCATTCAGCGCTTGTCTTCGCACTGCCTTCTTCCCCTTCATACTCGCCAGGAAGCTCTGACCACGCAGACACGCCGCATACGCGAGCAGCTCTCGTTGAAGCACCACTGCCGCGCGTCGTCGCTTCCTACTCTCTCCAGGCGTACCACCACTTTCGGGATCGTCAGTGACTAGAGGCTCGGGTGTCGCCAACGCAAGGGCATGACCACTAGCAGACATCACGAGAGCCTGATCACCAGCCTCAAAGGCTAGAAAACTCAGACGGGTCCAGAGTTGAAGTTCTACTAGCTGGTCTGGCCAGGTGCCGCAGGCTTCGACCAAGTTTGAGGTCTTTAAGAGAGTGAAGCATAAGTAAAATTGTGAGAATTAAGTTGGAAAATTATTAAAACCACTTATATATGATATAAAAAATCTCAAATAAATAAAATCTATCAATGTATTTTAAATACTTTTTAAAACGCTCAATTGAAGCAGTAATAGACAGTAGGAAATAGTAGCATATAATATGGCTCATATTTACCATAAAACAACAAATGACTACGGACAAATACCTTCAAATTAACAAAGAAAACTGAATACAATTTTTAAATGTCAAAAATATATTCTTTACTTGATAATAAAACTTCTATTTATTATAAAAACAGATTATTAAAAAAAACTATTTGTAATTAATTTTGAAATGCATAGCTATACAATTATCAAAACAAGCTTTATTTAATATTCTAATATTACCTTAAACTGTTGACAATTACATTTAAACTAATCCACTTAAAGCTACTCACATTTCATAAAAATAAAAATTACTTTAAATACACTAATTTTGTTATAGAACCACGGTGAAAAAATAAATAAATTATTGAAACATTTTGTGTTCAAGTCTGGAGAGTAAACCTTGTGGAGGCGGTAACCAAATCTTTAGAAGTACCACATTTATTGAAGTCTGTTATGCTATAGAATAACACGCCAACACATATACATATTATATATGTATCATTACCAGACTTACCTCAGCCAGACTCGGTGCATCCTTAAACTCAATTGCGTCATTCTTGTTCAACCAGTTCATCTCAACGGCAACCAGCGCCCGTGTCATTAGCCGCTGTCCCTCCTGACAGCTATCGGAGTCCTCAGCACCCAAGGATTTGCCCACGGCCTGTTGAAGGAGCTGTTTGGCCATAGTCCACACTTGGAGTAGTGGGTGTCTCACACTGATGGCCACTTGTCCGGCTGGACTGGCGGTGAAGTCCACTGCGAACTGGAGAACGTCCAAGGCACGCCGACACTGGGGCAGACCATCTGCTGCCACCTAGAGGGAAGTACATTCTGGTTGTAGATGTATATACAAACTAGTGTGATTGATACGATTAATTATTAATGTTGGCAAGATTTTTGATTACATTATTCGTAAAATTGGAGAAATGTTATAAACTGGTAAGAATGAAAAGATTGACAAAAATTGTAATTGATGAAAGTTTTGATAAAATCTGAGAATAAAATTTGAAGAGCTTGTATTGCAAGATTATTAAGATATTTACGTATTTGGTATTATTATGAAAAAAATTATTTGTATCATTTGTTATTCTTAAAACTGGGTAAGATTGCAAAACTGATAAGAAAATTGGAAAATCTTTGCTGTTCAAATATATAATATAGAGCATTAAAAAACAATCATTAGTAAAATTATTGATACTTAAGTATATTTGTATAATTAAGGTGATCAATTGTTTAATCAATTAAGGTGTAAATTATTCGCAAAATAGATAATATATCAAATCTTGTTCCAATGACGAATGGTAAGAATTACCTGGTCATATTTCTTAGATTGGAATGAATAATAAGATTATAAAATTAATAATAATAAAAATATTAGTACATATAGTTATTGACGTAATTAATCTTCGTAGGAATACTGTAAAACTGACTAGACTGATAAGTTTTATGATAAAAATTGATGTCACTTATGTTGTTGGTAAACTTATTCGTAATAATAGGAATGCTGTACAAACGAGTTAGAATTACAAACTGCGACTATAAAAGTAACATTGGTTAATACGAACTTGCTATAATTTGTACGATTGATAATATTTGTAAAACCAATATGATCAAAAATATTGACAAATTACACTAATTGTAGTTGAGATATCAAATACAATAATGTGGTTTTAGAATTAAAAATTATAGGTAATGGCTGTCGATGATTTCATAATGATAATAATAAAGCAAAAATGCTATTATTAGGATAACGGATATTCTAATTACAAAACTTGTAATAGTAATGGCCATCTTTAATTACAGTTGAGCAATAGTTTTATATGTACAGAAAATTTTAATGAAATTTTGACATTATAAGATACGAGTAATTATGATAATATTACATAATTTTAATAGTACCAAACATCCTAATAAAATGTTAATAACATTATTTACAGAAAATGGCGCTACGTGTATATTGCATAGTGTATTGCATACTATAAATGGTGGTAATGAAAATGGAGTGGTAGTAATCCTGATTGTGTTCTTGGCAATTAAACTGCCAATTATCAGGTGGTACTATATTATAAATGTAATATAATAAAACTTAAAGTATTCCTTGTCAATTATATTTGTAATGGTTATAACAGTTATAATTGAAATCTCTAACAGTCATATAACGATAACACCAATAATAAAAAAGATTTGTAGCAATACTATAATTTTAAAATCGTGCTGCAGTAAATAGGGATGTTTAGAAAGTTCAAAAACAGTGTATGTTAAAAATACAATATAAATACAATACGATGTTCAGTGCTATAATCCATTTGTATACACCCCTTATAAGCATTAGCACACAAATCGCATCCATATAACCATTATATAAATATGATCGAATATAATTAAAATCAAAATATTGAACTACCAGTGATTTATAAAAAATATATAAAATTGGCTTAAACACTTTTGTAAACCTCCTGCATTAAACATTAATGTTTTATTAACTAAGTATATATTCAAAGTCAAACGATATAAAAAGAAAAATATATATCTAAAATAAATTGACCCATATTGTTTATTTTTTTATAATTTAAATACGAAAACTGAAACAGCTTAGTAACAATTTCATTTAGTAATAACATATGTTAATAATAATGTTTCTAATAAATTTGTGATGTAAATAAAGCTTGTAAACGTGACTCAATGTGTACGAGTATAATTAAAAAGCAGTTATGCTGCTTGTAAAATATCTAATTCCAAAACAGCTTCAAAAATCAAATGTTATCGTGCCTTGAGTAATATATAGTACAGACAATACACATGTGGCAATAAAAATATCGAATGTGATGTGTCAAAAATTCTACGTAATGTTTATTTAAAAACTAGGTATAAAATATTTAAAAAATTTTAAAAATGTATGTTGTTAAAAAATGTATTGAAAATACTTTAACGACCCTATAGGTTGAAAACATACATTTTAAGTGCGCATCTAGCGAATAAAATGCATCTAACACGAATAATTTTAAATGAAACAACGATGCAACATGCTTTTGTGTGACATTCATGTAAAAACACATTCGATAAGGGGTAAAAAGAAGATACAGAAGAAAAAGTTTATGAAGATAAAAAAAATAAATAATGAAAAAAGAAAGACGTGTGATTATGGAAGAAAAATTGAAGAAAATTAATGAAAACAAAAAGATGTCCTTAGTAAGAGATTTGAAAATTAGAGTGATTATCAAAATAGAGGATAGAAAAGTATAAGGAAAAAGATAGACATTTTGCAAAGAGAAGGGGGTCGCTAAAACACATAGTGAAGGAAACGTTAGTGCGAGAGAAAGGCACCCAAGAGCAATTGAATTGAGATGGAGAGAACACTGTACCTTATACACTAACTCCTCCACGGCATCGTCACTAATAGAATCAGCATCGCTGACCTTAACATACAGCCGGAATACACGGAATAAAGTAAGATAAATAATTTATTGGAGAATATAATATCTCTATCAAAAAACAGGAATTTGTTCCAAATAATTGAACTTTTTAAATAATTATGTCTCAAATATAGCAAAGAAAATACATAAAAGTATGTAATCAATATATATATATATAATATATAAATCAAGTAAATACAATATGACTGCACTGAAAAGTTGCTTTAAATAAAATATATTTTTAGTATCCACCGATAAGTGTTCAACGTGTTTTAATTTTAAAAAGTTAAAAAAAAGAATACATACATATATAGCAAATAGTTATTATTTGCGATATGATACTAAATAAACAGAATTATTTCGATTAGAATACTCTCTTAGCATTTAAAATTCATGTTTTGAATATAAATATTAAAATTATTTACTATTTACATAGATGTCAGTAGTATAACAAAGATACATTTTTTAATTCAATTTATCAATATATAAAATATTATATAATTTTACTTCACAAAAAACTTGAGTTAAATTTTAATAAATCTATGAGCTCACCTGGTGAGCCACCGGAGCCGATGGCTTTCCCTTGGGAGACCCGGGCTGCTTCTTGGCTCCTGCAGGAGCCGTCGGAGCCTCCACAGCCGCCAAAGGGGCAGGTGGTGGCGCGTGGAACTTGGATCGGGGCGGTGATGACAGATGGGGCTGAAGAAGGCCGAAGCCAAGGACAGAGCAAAGGTTGGCCAGAAGTACGGTGGCCCCCTCCCATCCTACGGACTTGAAGCAATCAACTAAAATCTGAGTAAAAGGAAAACGACAGCGTGTATGAAACATAGAATACACATAGAAATCAAGTACAAAGTATAATAAAAAATACATCAATAAATATGATGTATATACCTACATTAATTCACATATAAATTAAATTTATAATATAGAAATTTAGCTGTGTTTTAAAAGACCCATAATTAAAAATAGTATAATTTTAATAATAATTCGATTAACCGAAACAATTCATTTAATGTGTGTATAGTTTAAAAGAAGATAGATATACGAACAACCTATTATAAGGATACCTGTAACCATAACCCTTAAGGCCACCTATTGTAAATAAAAAACGGTTGGTACTATAATTGACACAGTAAATTACTCCATAGTTAACAATAAATAATCAAAGTTATCAAAAGCTGTTGGCATGATATTACTCAAAAGTTCTGTTAGAAATAAAGATAGAATATTAAAATTCAACAAGGAAGATTGGAACGCTTCTAAAAAATCGTTAAACAGGACAAATATATTATACGTCATAAAAAAACTATTTTTACCATCAATAAGTTAGTAAACAAAGTCAATAACAAAATTAAAATATGTCAATTTTGACTTTTTTATTACCAATTTAAAGAGTATTTAATATTTCAAATATCAAAGGTGTTTCACAGCTGAAAATTCGCATAATTAGAGAAATTATAAAACATATTCGTTGAAATGTTCTACGATAAATCAAAAACTTTACCAAATGTCCTGAAACCTTTAACGTGAATTTTCATATAAAACTCAGGATTAAACTGCACTTCTATTATAAAAAAACAAATGTGAAATTTTGGTTCCATCATTAGCATTTAAAAAATAGGAAAGTAAGTATCAGTATCATTTACAATGATATATTGAATTTGTTTAGTTAATGCTGATAATTATTATAATAACATTTCTAATGAAACATACATGTTTTTTCATTTGTCTTTCACACAATTATTTTATTTATTTATAATAATTCTGTTTTTATTTAGAGCGCGTTCAGTCAGTGCTTTTGCACGATCATCTTTGGTAGTTATACCTGTAAAGGCTCGACGAGAAGAGAATGTCGTACTTCCCTGAGGAGATGAACTGAGTAGTTCCAGAGATAGGCGGAGGCACTGACCACCAGCCAGGACTCATCCAGCATCACCCCGATGTTTGCGGCTCGTAGGAAACTGGAGACAGCCAGTGCTGACAGAGAATCAATCCAAGTACTGTACAGCACAGGTTTGCAAGACAAAGACAAATAAGAGGAAACAAGCAATAAGAAACAAGTATTTAAAAGCAGGAAACAAAAAACAAGTAATATAAAACAAATAAATTTTAATAATAAGCAATTCAAAGAAGTTAATTTAAAAATATTATTTTGAAATATACATATCAGGTATAATATTGATAAAGATAAGTCATTAATTATATAATTAATAAAATAGAAACACATAGAAATTGATTAAATTCAATCTATCAAAACAGTTTTTTATAGAACAATTATTCCGTTTGTACCTGATATTTTGCTCTTTATCTTTTATTTCTTTACTAGTCTTAACTAGAATTGAATTGTCTGAGAACCTAGGACCTCTGTATTAGAGGCAGACGTTCAATCCGAAGATAGTTGGTTCTTATCAGCTAAGTTGATAGATGGTATGGTGTCTAATATGTTAAACTATGTCACTTATTAAATTATTACAATTAATATTTATACTACTTGGTGACAGTTTTAACAGAATACTAAATTATAAGTACTTTAATCAATGTTTCTTGCAACGAATCATACGTACCCTACAAGATGATAGTTGCTGTTTAATAAACCGCTATCCTATAGAATAAAAGTCTCATAGAAAATAGAAAGGATATATTTTTTTAATACAGACTCCAAGTCAAATAACCTCAGTACAAACAATATGTTTCGGGAGAATGGGTCAGCTTTTTCGAATCTATCATCTCTCAATAATCTGGCCTGATTACAAAAAAAACAAAAAAAAACTGAATTATAAATTATAGCCCTTGACAATATTGTTTTCACTGCTAAATTGTATATAAAATCACAACTTTAAAAAAATCTGAAAATATAAGTTTCCACAAGTCTACTTAATATATTGAAAAAAAATGTTTAATTTCACAAAACAATTTTTTATATCTCGAACTAACAAATTATATTCAGTGTTTTTGAAAACGATACATTTATTTTATTATTACTACATACTCCTCAACTGAGCTTACCCGGTATACAAGTTCAGTAAATGTAAATTTCATTAATAGGAGAATTTGCTTCTATTAAATGTTTTCGTAAGTTGTAATTTTATTTGAAAATAGATTACTTTTAAAATATAATAATGAAATAACCCTCTTTTTCCTCACCAATACTCCCTCCAGTCTCTATCCATGTGCTCTTGACTAGTCAGAGCATCCCCTCGTCGTCTTCTCTCGCGTGGTCTAACCGGCAGATCATGAAGCTGGGTACCCTCAGAACGAACCAGATGCATCGTGGCCTCCGCCTGAATGACCGACACCTCAGCCAAAGAACGCAACAGCTCGGTCTCGTAGAGACTGGGCAGACGGTGGGCTTGTTGTTGTTGTGACTGCTGGGTGCCTGCTATTGGACTCTCTGGGCGCTGGGAGGTGGATTTTGTACCCCCAGCACGACTTGAGGGGATAGGGCTAGGAGCTAAGGTGCCAGGATTGTCTCCACCGGCCCCGCCTGAAGCTGTACTGGCGTCGGTGGCGCCGGCGGGGTCTAGTTTGATGGATCTAATTACAACAAATAACGTTTAAAGTGTATATTACTCTGTCAGGTGATTCCATTTATATTTACTACATCACAAAATATACGTAATATTTACATAAAATAAAATAATAAACTAGTGTAAAGTATAAAGTATAGTTTTAAAATTTAATTGGTTAAAAAAATCTAACAATTATATTATTCAAATAATTATTTACGGTTTGGATATCTATGTTATGTGATAGAAGTATGATGCAGAATTTTTTATTGGGATTTAAACTAAATCTATTTTATAATTTTGACATAAAGTAGACAAATATATCAATATCAAATAATTATAGACCGTAGAATTATATCATATGTATCAAAATAAATGGCAAAACTCGTTTAACCGGACACAAATAACTAGTAGGTATATCACAAGCGATATGTTTCGAATTTGTTGACTAATATGTAGTTTTAGGCAAATCACAAAGAAAGATAAGCGACTCATAAAAACAGATATTATTGGCTTATTTATCCGAATAATTGTCGTTTTTGTGTGAATTATGGGACACTTAAAACTGATTTTACTTATTCATTTTGGAGTATAGTATATAAATATTTAAAAAGTAGAAAAATAACGCTTTCAACGCATATATTACAAGCTGTCTCAAAACATCAAAATACACGTATCAAAATGTATGAGACGTATTATCTATTAATATTAAAAATCAAAATATTAGTCGTAATTTTAGATACAAAATAACCAAAAGTAAATGAGAGCCAAATTGGAACCTGGGATTTCAATAACGAAAATCGAATCCTCTATCCATTTATTATTTGACATTCTTAAAATTATAACATGTGTGATTTTTAAATCTTGCCCGATATTTCTTTCGATTATTTAAACAGCCATATAGTGTAAATAAAAATACCTATTATGATGATTTAAACAGCGATATAGTGTAAATAAAAATACCTATGATGATGATTTAAACAGCGATATAGTGTGAATAGAAATATTTTTGCACAGTTATAAAAATTCTACACTACTTTATTTATTTTGACTGTATTGATTTTGAATTCATTAATAACCATGCCACTCACTAAACCACAGCGTATTGCTGCAGTCAAATTTTATTATCAGTCTGGTAATAATGCAGCAGCAGCAGGCTAACAATGTGCCAATAAATTTAACTGCCCAGCTCCTCAAGGTCAAATTTGTGACGCTCCCAGATACAAAAGGCCTGTCACATTTGCAACAGGCCCTATGGGTGATCAAATAGTGAATCGCCTTAAAGAGGATAGACATAATTCAAGCCGTCGTCTTGCTGCTCAGTTTGGGAAAAGTCAATACAGTATTCTAAAGATTCTTAAAGAAAGAAAACTAAAACCCTACATTCCAGGGCTAGTTCAAGGTTTGCACGATGGAGACACAGATAGAAGATTAGAGTTCAGAGAAAATGTTTTTGCTATGGTTGATGAAGATGAGACTCTTCTAGACCGAATTTTGTGGAGCGATGAAGCTTGTTTAAATTAAACGGACACCTGAATAGACGCAATTGTGCCTAATGGGCAGAAGTGAACCCAGGTTTAGTCCTTGAAAAAGAAGTCAATGTTCCTGGTATTACGGCATGATACACAATTTTATCAACTGGAATAATAGGGCCTTTTTTCTTTGATAACATAGTCACAGCAGACTGTACCTTGACATGTTAAAGAAGGGATTCTTGTCTGTAATTAGAAATCAAGATTGTTATTTCCAACAAGACGATGTCCCTCCACATTACGGAGTCGAGGTGCGTGCCTGGTTAAAACAGAAGCTCCCCAACAACTGGATTGGTCGTGGAGGTCCCATCGAGTGGCCCGCGCGATCCCTCGACTGCTTTTTGTGGAGTGTTTTGAAAGATCTTGTTTATTCTGAGAAACCGACAATTTTGGAACAACTAAAAAAAATCAGGGAATCAGTGGCAACCATAGACATAGAACTTGGCGCGAAAGTCTGTCGTTCTCTTCGTCACAGACTTCAACTGTGCATTGATGCTGATGTACACCAGTTTTAACACCACAAGACATAAAATAACTAGTTATTGTAATGTTATAGTTGTCTGTTATTGTAAAGTTATAGTTGTCTGTTATTGTAATTTTATAGTTGTCTGTTATTGTAATGTTATAGTTGTCTGTTATTGTAATGTTATAGTTGTCTGTTATTGTAATGTTATAGTTGTCTGTTATTGTAATGTTATA